>CM077166.1:96013990-96252219 GCA_039583875.1 Platanthera guangdongensis | reverse complement strand
GCACACAGAATCGAGTCTGACAGCCTGTAACAAGTAGGCTCCTGGGTCAACCGAAGTCAAGCGCTGCCTTGCATGTGACCACCTCCCCCATATTGTTATAGGAATAGGGGGCGTGCCCAAGCGTGGCAGGGCTAAAAATAACCGGCCGCCCGGGGTACAGGAGAAAAAACCGGGCAGCGGTGACGGGAAGCCAAAAAAGAAAGAACAAGCCAGGTCCGCACAGAAGGGAGCGGACTGGGCTCGAAACTTGGAGTTACAAGTTTGATCGTTTGAGGGCGGGCCACGGAGTTTTTCGGTTTGGCCAAGAGTGGACTTCATTACTTCCTCGCCGTTGGAGAGATGAACGCGAGTTCAAACGCGCGGACTGGGCTTTGCTACGCTGTTGGTAGTTATCTTCATTGCTACAATAAGTGGCGAAAGCTTTTTGAGGAAGGGGGAGCAGAGCCAAAATTACTCCGTCCGCGGTTGCTGAATGGAGGTTCTTTGGAACTTGGAGTAAGGTTGCGGCACTGAGGACGTTGAACCCTCCAGCACAATTTGTAATTTATTGAAGATCAATTTCTTGTTGATGAAAAGAGGTATGGATGAGTTAACTCAGCTCAGGAAGGAGTAAACTCAGAGAACTTCTCTTGATTATTATCAACAATAACAACCACATTCTTTTCTGTAGGTTCCTTTAGATCAGAGTTGTAGGACTATTTTATAAAGGCTGAGGTATGATCATTTGTTGATCTGAGTGTAGGGACTGTTTCCCTGAGGTAGGGCTGTTTTCCTGAGGTAGGAGAGTCATGCTCTCTGAGTGTAGGCTTTGTGCCTAAGTCGTAGGATCAATCTTTGTATTTGATGTAGGGCCTTGTGCCTGAGCTGTAGGAGAGTCATTCTCTCTGAGTGGTAGATGATCTTTTAATAACTGAGTTGTATGAGCAAGCTTGCTCTGAGGTAGGGCCTTGTTCCTGAGGTTGGTCTTGTAGAAGACTGAGAGATCCTGAGGAATATGTGATGTAAGATTTTAGTGCTAGGTTTCAAAGAAGTTCCTTATCTAAGATACTGTTAGAAAAGAGAGAGGGACTTTGCATGTACCCATAATCTGGGGAACACTATAAATAGGGTGTATTGTTTTTATTCTTGAAAACAAGCTAACTAAGTTAACTCAACACACATATAAAGTTATGGAAAACTATAAAGATACCAAAAACCTATTCACCCCCCTACAGGTGTTCAGTTTTCCCTAAAACTAAAGACATTCATAACACGAGTACTGGAAGTGAATTCGCGAACACCTGTTAATCTCTGCCAAAGAGATATCAAAAGAAGGTCAATTTAAAATGTAATACGAGTACAAAAATAAAACTCACGAACACTTACTAATATCCGCAATAGCGAATTCAAAAGCACATAAATTTAAAATATAACGCAAGTTCCTGAATTGAACTCGCTAACACTTGCTAATCTATACAAAGGAGAAGTCAAAAGAAGGTATATTTAATATATAATGCAAGTTCCTGAAGTGAACCGCGAACACTTGCTAATCTCTACAAAGGAGAAGTCAAAAGCAAGTATTTTAAAATATAAAGAGAGTACCTGAAGTGAACTCGCATACACCTGTTAATCCCTCCCAAAGGGAATTCAAAAGAAGGTAAATTTAAAATATAACGTGACTACCTGAAGTGAACTCCCGAACACCTGCTAATCTATGCAAAAGATAAGTAAAAGAGGAAAAATTTAAAATATAATGCGAGTACCTAAATTGAACTCGGGAACAACTACTAATCTAAGCAAAGGGGAAGGGAAAAGAAGGTAAATTTAAAATATAACGCGAGTACCAGAAGTGTACTACCGAACACCTACTAATCTTTATAAAAGCGAAGTCAAAAGAAGTTAAATTTAACATATAATGCGAGTAGAAGAAGTGAACTCACGAACACTGCTAATCTCTACAAAGAAGAAGTCAAAAACTTGTAAATTTAAAATATAATGCAAGAACCTAAAGTGAACTCGTGAATAGTTGCTAATCCTTACAAAAGAGAAATCAAAATTCGATAAATTTAAAATTTAACGGGAGAACCTGAACTGAACTCGCGGACACTTACTTATATCTGCCAAAGAAAAATCAAAATGGTAAATTTTAAATTTAATGTGTGTAGCACAAGTGAACTCGCGGAAACCCGACAATATCTGTAAAAGAGAAGTCAAAAGAAGTTTGTAAATATAAAATATAATGCATGTACTAAAAGTGAACTTGCGAACACCTGCTAGTCGGTGCAAAGGAGAAGTCAAAAGAATGTAAATTTAAAATATAACGCGATTACCTGAATTGAACTCTCAAACACCTACTAATATGTGCAAAAGTGAAGTCAAAAGCATATAAATTTAAAATATAATGTGAGTACCTAAAGTAAACTTGCGAACACATACAAATCTCTGCAAAAGAGAAGTCAAAAGCACGTAAATTTAAAATATAATCCGAGTAGCTGATGTGAACTCACAAACAACTACTAATCTTTACAAAAGAGAAAAAAAGTATGTAAATTTAAATGTAGGGCGTGTACCTGAAGTGAACTCGCGAACAACAGCCAATCTTTGTCAAAGAGATATCAAAAGAAGGTCAATTTAAAATATAACGCGAGTACATAAAGAAACCTCACAAACACCTGCTAACCTTTGCAAAAGAGAAGTCAAAAGCAGGTAAATTTGAAATATAACTCAAGTACCATAAATGAACTCGCAAACACTTGCTAATCTCTGCAAAAGAGAAGTCAAAAACATGCAAATTTAAAATATAATGCGAGTACCTGAAGCAAACTCGCGAACACTTGCTAATCTCCTCAAAGGAGAATTCAAAAGTAGGTAAATTAAAAATATAATATGAGTACCTGAAGTGAACTCGCATACACCAGCTAATCTCTGCCAAAGAGAATTCAAAATAAGGTAAATTTAAAATATAACACAACTACCTGAAGTGAACTCACAAACACCTGGTAATCTATGCAAATAAGAAGTCGAAAGTCGGAACATTTAAAATATAATGCGAGTACCTAAATTGAACTCACGAACACCAGATAATCTCTTACAAAGAGAAGTCAAAAGCTGGTAAATTTAAAATATAATGCGAGTACCTGAAGTGAAATCGCGAATACATGCTAATCTCTACAAAAGAGAAGTCAAAAGCTGGTAAATTTAAAATATAACCCGAGTACCTGAAGTAAACTCGCAGATACTTTCCTATATCTGCCAAGGAGATGTCAAAAAGGTAAACTTAAAACTTAACCCGAGTAGCTGAAGTGAACACAGGGAAACCTGCTAATCTCTGCTAAAGAGATATCAAAAATAGGTAAATATAAAATATAATGTGTGTACCTGAAGTGAACTTGCGAACACCTGCTAAACTGTGCAAAGGAGAAGCAATAAGCAGGTAAATTTAAAATATAACGTGTGTACCTGAATTTAACTCGGGAACACCTACTAATCTCTGCAAAAGAGAAGTCAAATGTAGGTAAATTTAAAATAAAATGTGAGTACCTGATGTGAATTCACGAACACATGCTAACCTCTGAAAAGGAGAAAAGAGCATGTAAATTTAAATTATAAATCAGGTACCAGAAGTGAACTCCCGAACAACTGCTAATCTCGGTCAAAGAGATATTAAAAGAAGCTAAATATAAAATATAATGCGATTACATAAAGAAAACTCACAAACACTTGTTAATCTCCACAAAAGAGAAGTCAAATGCCGGTAAATTTAAAATATAATGTGAGTGTCTGAAGTGAACTCGCGAACACTTGTTATTCTCTGCAATGGAGAAATCAAAAGTAGGTAAATTTTAAATATATTGCGAGTACCCGAAGTGAACTCGCAAAAACCCACAAATATATACAAAAGTGAAGCCAAAAGAAGGTAAATTTAAAATATAACGCGTGTACCAGTAGTGAACTCACATATACCTACTAAGCCCTGCCATTGAGAAGTCAAAAGAAGGTAAATTTATAATATAACGTCACTACCTGAAGTGAACTCGCGAACCCCTGCTAATCTCTGCAAAAGAGAAGTCATAAGCGGTTAAATTTAAAATTTAACACGAGTACCTGAAATGAACTTACGAACACCTACTAATCTCTAAAAAGGAGAAGTGAAAAGCGGGTAAATTTAAAATATAACGCGAGTACCTAAGTGAACTCGTGAATTCATGTTAATCTCTACAAAAGAGAAGTCAAAAGAAGGTAAATTTAAAATATAAGGCAAGTACCTTAAGTGAACTCGCAAACACCTGATAATCTCTGTATAGCAGAAGTCAAAAGTAGGTAAATGTAAAATATAATGCGAGTAACTGAACTGAACTTTGGAACACCTACTAATCTGTGCAAAGGAGAATTTAAAAGCATGTAAATTTAAAATATAACGCGAGTACCTAAAGTTAAATATCGAACACCTACTAATCTCATTAAAAGAGAAGTCAAAAGTAGGTAAATTTAAAATATTATCTAAGTAGCTGATGTGAACTCATGAACTCCTGCTAATCTCAAAAAAAGAGAAATAAAATAGGTACATTTAAAATATATCACGAGTACCTTAAGTGAACTCGCGAACACCAGCTAATCTCTGTCAAATAGATATCAAAAGATGGTAAATTTAAAATATAATGTGTGTACCTGAAGTAAACTCGCGAACACTTGTAAATCTCTACAAAAGAGAAGTCAAAAGCAGGTAAATTTAAAATATAACGAGAGTACTTGAAGTAAACTCGCGAACACTTTCTAATCTATGCAAAGGCGAAGTCAAAAGTAGGTAAATTTAAAATATAATGCGAGTACCTGAAGTGAACTCCCATACACCTGCTAATTCCTGCCAAAGAGAATTCAAAAAATGGTAAATTTAAAATATAACGTAACTACCAGAAGTCAACTCATGAACACCTATAATCTCTGCAAAAGAGAAGTCAAAAGAGAGAAAAGTTTAAATATAATGCGAGTACCAGAATCCAACTCGCGAACACTAACTAATCTCTACAAAGGAGAAGAGAAAAGCATGTAAATTTAAAACACAATGCGAGTACTGGTAGTGAACTTGCGAACACCTGCTAATATATGCAGAAGAGAATTCAAAAGCATGTAAATTTAAAATATAACACCAGTACCTGAAGTGAACACTCGAACACCTGTTAATATCTACAAAGGAGAAGTCAATGTCACAACCCTCTTTTTCACCTCCTTTAAAGATGTATCAGAGTAAGGGGAAATGCGCGTCATGATGCCACGTTAGCAGGGGATAACTGCAGACGCTCAGGCAAAACTCCTACTTATCACATAAGGAAAGATCTTTAAGTTATTTAGAGGCAAATCTAGTTTAAGTGAAGCAGTTAGTCGTATCTCTCGGCTTATTGGCTCATCTAGTCCACGAGAATAATAGTTATACGGTGCGGAAAAAACTTCTTTTACATGGTTGGACATCTTACATGAGTATAAAGGTCCCCAGAGGACAACTCATGATATGCAAGGTTTTAGGTTTATAATAGAAGTAATAGTAGCTTTTACGGGCGTTAAATATAGTGATCTAGAATTTTAAAACATGCAATGTATGAAGTAAAAATAGTAATTTTTTACTTAAAAATACCTATCATGTAATCGTAGCATAAAACATCGTAGAGGGAAAGTATTCCAAATAATCAGAAAGCGAGCAAACTAACAGCTAGCAAAAGTATCCATAATCAACCATCATGTGGGCGCTAACAATCTGACACGAACCCACATAAAACAAAAGTATGTCCGAACTAGGTAAAGTAAACAAAAACAACATACTACCTCACAACGGCGAGGTCATAACCACAGCCTACACTGCTACTCAGGAACTCCAAAACCATCTCCTCTACCAGCTACAACTCTGAACCTGAGGAATTTCAAAGACAAAACACCTCAGCGAGAAAGTACAAGTGATGGCAGAAAAGTAAGCCAAATATAAATAGAGGTCAAAGGGGTACCAACCCGTTGAACCCAGAATTCGTGATCAGTTCTCACTGCTTTCAATATTAGGTGGCCTGTGATTTCTAGCCATCACACATGTTGATAATACGGTTTGCAGTCAATTTTATTAGGATATTTTCGGGGTTTTAAAGCAAATCATGTCTTATAAAGTACTTATTTTGATTCCCCTTTGTATATATTTCTGTCGCTAATGCATTTTTTCTGCTTTTTGCAGGTTTTCACGGCTTTTAGCCGAATTTTGCTGTGACACGCCCCATGGTCACGCCCTACCAGGGCGTGTACCTAGGGCGTGTAACCCAGAGGAATGAAGCAATTGGTCCGAAACAACATTCCGTGGAAACTTAGTGTACACGCCCTCGGTCACACCCGGGTCACATCCGACACGGGCATGTTCTAGAGGCGTGTCCCCAGGTTCCGAGGACTCGCCGCAGCGCGCTCGTTTTTCCCGCTCCACCGTCGCACCGAAAGTGTCACGCCCCAGGGTCACGCCTGACCCGGGCGTGACATATGGGCGTGTACTTCAGCAATTCCGCCCGTCACCTCCAGCATTCAATTTCAGCTCAACAAAGTCATGCCGCAAAGAACACGCCCCAGGTACACGCCCTACCAGGGCGTGACTTGTGGGCGTGTACCTCAACTACTTCGTCAGAATTAAATTCCAGCCCGAAAAAGTCGCGCTGAATGTGTCACGCCCTAGGGTCACGCCCGACCAGGGCGTGACAGGGGGGCGTGACCCGACCCGAAAAATTCTATAAATAGAGCCCAACTCTAAGGGTTCAGGGACACTTTTCGGATTGAGAGGGGAGGTTCTGTCCTTTGTATTTTTGAACTTTTTAAGCATGTCTTTTCATTTTTAGTTCGTAGCCCTAGCTTTATGCTTTTCATGTATTAGCTCCTAGCTTCTTTCTGTAGTATGATGCTAATAATAGTGTAGTTTACTTTCCATGGACTTGTAATCTCTAGTTTTCAAGCTGTAAGATCTTTGTTTCCATTAATAAAAAGTGTTGTTTTCTTTTACGTTTATGCTCTGTTTTCATTTTCTTCTTCTACTCATCCCCCCTCTTCCACCTCACCATGATTAACTAATCCTCCATGTACTCGATCTTAATGATCCGAGGTTCGAGTGATTAGGTTATGATGCTTTGAATCTTACCTTTTCTTTTTAGGGTTTAGCTTTGAATTACTCCTGATTTATCACGGGTTGGATGTATATCATCGATATATACTCTCCACCTTTGCTTTCATTCTGGGCTAGCCGAGAGGCCGAAAGTTTGAAATGAGCACTCAAGAGTAAAGGGAGTTGTTCGCACCCCTCGAGAGAGGCAGACGTTCAAATCTCCCGGATTGGAGTAAAATCCAATAGCGGGGTTCACCGCGTAAAGCGAGTTTTAGGCCTCCGATTTAGGCGAGAGTCGGTCGGACCTTCCTAAACTCAGTTAGGCACGGCCTTCGAGAGAAGCGTGTCAATATTCATGGAACCTCCACGGTCAAGGACCTTTACCCTAATTAGCTTAGGTTTATTTATCGTATTTTTCTAACCACTCTTGCCGAGGTGATTTCTGATCGAGTGCATTTTCTCCTCATCGTTACTACGCTTAAGTTTAATCGCTCTTTTAGCTCTCTTTATCTTTTCATGCAAGTAGCTCTCTTTCATTGCAAGTAGTTCTCTTCCTTTAGGACGTTTAGCCCTTTGTCTAAAAAACCTTATTTTTCCGTCGATAAAATAATAGATTTCGTGTAAGTAAGCTTACTCAACTGTTCCCGGATTTCAATACTACACTTGTGTCCCCTAGCTGCATTTCGATAGGTATACTTGCCTTGATGAATTGTTAGTTTGGTTATTTTCTCCTTGCAGATATCTAAGAGACAATCAAGTTTTTGGCGCCGTTGCCGGGGAGGCAACGCTGGTTGATAAATTGAAAACACGAATATATTAATTTTATCACTTCTCTTTCTCACCCTCCTTCTTAAAATTTTTCCGCCTACTCACTTGAGTTAAATGGCTGGATTTTGTTCAAGCAAGTGTGCGTATTTTTAATTTTTTCGCCTACTCACTTGAGTTAATTGGCTGGATTTATTTCAAGCAAGTGTGTGTATTTTTATTTTTCCGCCTACTCACTTGAGTTAATTGGCAGGCTTTATTTCAGTAGAGTGTGTTTACTTTCTGTAGAGTGGGTGTGTTTTAATTTTCTGTCGAGTGCGTGAGTGTAGGTTTTATTTTCCGCCTACTCGCTCGGAGTTAAATGGCTGGATTTTAATTACCGCATACTTAATAGAAACCCACATCACAAATTTTTCTACACCACCTAACTCTCTCGAAAAGGGCAAAGTGGCTCTAAATGCCACTATCTTGTCTAGTACCTTGCGAACCCTTCACCGGGTAGCCCTTGGGAAGTTCGGGAGTTAAAACATAAAAAAATCTATTTCAAAATTTTTTTTTTCGAGACTTCATTAGCTCTTTTATTTTCTAGTCTTTCTTCTCCTCTCTTCCTCTAGTGTATGACCCGCGGAAGTCCGTCGATTACTTTGGACCTGGACTACGAAATTGAGCGTACTCTTCGGAGAAGATCGCGATTTCAAGGCCCTACTACCCAAGTGCCGGTTGAGGATTCCGAGTCATTTTCTACCTTAAGAATGGCAGAACCCAACATGGAGGAAGCCGTGCAAAGGCCTATGTCCTATTATGCACGACCGAATCTCGAGGGTACAAAATTTAGTATAGTTCGCCCTGCAATAAATAATAATAATTTCGAACTGAAGCCTAGCATAATTCAAATGGTGCAGCAGTATGTGCAATTTGACGGGCTTCAAGATGAAGATCCGAACGCACACATAGCCAGCTTTCTTGAGATTTGTGACACCTTCAAGATAAATGGTGTCACAAATGATGCTATTAGGCTAAGATTATTTCCTTTCTCTCTTAGAATTAAGGCTAAGCAGTGGCTGAACACCCTTCCTAAAAATAGCATAACTACTTGGACGCAATTAACTGAAAAATTTTTGGCCAAGTATTTTCCGCCTGCTAAAACTGCAAAACTTAGGAATGACATTTCTGCCTTTGGACAAATAGACTCTGAGACCCTTTACGAAACCTGGGAAAGATTTAAAGAATTATTAAGACGATGCCCACATCACGCTCTGCCTGTATGGTTGCAGGTGCAGACGTTCTATAATGGGCTAAATCAAAGCACAAAGCAAATGATAAACGCAGCTTCTGGCGGTACTTTAAACCATAAGACCCCGGAAGCAGCTCTTGAGCTGTTTGAAGACATGGCCATGAACACTTACCAGTGGAATGTGCCTAGGTCCCGCCCAAACAAACCTGCAGGTCTCTTTGAAGTGGACAACGTCTCCCAACTCGCACTGCAAGTTGAAATATTAAGCAAAAAAATTACGGAGATGACTGCTGCCTCCACCCCTCAGGTATGGGAATCTGCAACTCCTCCCGCTGAACATTTGGATTATGTAAATAATATGCCTAGAACTGCTTTTAATAATTTTTCTGCTGCGAATTATCATCCTTCTGGTTTTAATTTTCCGAATAGTTATAATCCTGCGTTAAGAAATCATCCGAACTTTTCGTGGAGCAATCCATCGAATGCTGTGCGCCCGCCACCGCAAAGTGATTTTTCTCCACCACCACCTCCTCAAAGTTTTCCAAAACCTCCAAATTTGGAGGAAGTGTTTTCAAAATATATGAATGCTAATGACGCTACGATTAGGACCTTAACCGGAAGTGTTAAAAATTTAGAAAATCAGGTAGGACAACTCGCTAAAATGATTTCTAAGCAACCCGTAGGGTCTCTTCCTTCCAATACCGAGCCCAACCCGAGAGAGCAAGCGAAAGCTATAACTCTTCGGAGTGGGAAGAAAGTTCCCGGTATGATAAGTGAAGAGCCCGAGGCAATCTCCGCTTCCGCTTTAAAAAATCAAAGCTCCGTTCCCGTTTTAAAAATTCCACCCTCTGTCGAAGAAATTATCACTCCTATTTTAGAAAAACAACTCACTCCACCACCCACCTTTAAAAATAATCCATTCCCGCCATACCCTTCCGAACTTAATAAACAACGACAGGATGATCAATACACCCGTTTTTTAGAAATGTTTAAACAAATCCACATAAATCTGCCTTTCCACGAAGCCATATCCTAGATGCCTAAGTACGCAAAATACCTTAAGGACCTCCTAACCAACAAGAAGAAGTTAGAGAACCGTTCTCATGTCACGTTAAATGCCGGGTGCTCGGCGGTTATGACAAACGGATTACCAAAGAAAATCAGTGACCCGGGTAGTTTCTCTATCCCGTGTGTCTTTGGTGATCTCTTTGTCAAACACACTTTAGCCGACTTTGGTGCGAGTATTAATCTTATGCCCCTATCGTTGTTTAAAAAGATAGGAATTGGTAGTCTCAACCCCACACGCATGAGTATCCAGCTCGCTGACAGATCAGTCAAATACCCGTTAGGAATAGTGGAGGACGTCCTAGTCAAAGTTGACAAGTTCATCTTCCCGGTGGACTTTGTCATTTTGGACATCGAAGAAGACGTCGAGGTTCCCCTGATCCTTGTCCGACCCTTTCTTGCCACCTCCCGAGCTATCATTGATGTAAGCAATGGTAAGCTCTTCCTTCGAGTGGGCGATGATGAGGTAACTTTCTCTATCACCCCCTCGATGAAGAACACACTAGCTAATGATGACTCCTGTTTTTTCATGGATACCGTAAGTGAAGAATCCTTCTCTCACACCTCTGATTTTGAAGAAGAATTTTCCAATTTTTGTTCCTCTCCTACTCCTCCAACTGAATCTCTACACCTAAGTGAAGAATCCTCCACTCGCCTTTCTGATTTTGAAAAAGAATTTTTTGATTTCTGTTCCTCTTCTACTTTTCCAACTGAATCGCTGCACGAAGCCGCCATGGCCGCTAGCAACACCACTTTTAAGTTTACATATAAAAAAGTGTATGAGGACATAGTTTTTGAAAAAGAACAAATTTCCAAAACCTCGTATGATGACCCCCCTACCTTGGAACTGAAAGAACTACCAGAGCACCTTCGATACGCTTTCTTAGAAAAGGACTCCAAGCTGCCAGTCATAATTTCGGCCTACCTCACGGATGCACAAAAGGATAAACTTCTTTCAATTTTACAAAAGCATCGCCAAGCTATTGCTTGGCAGATATCTGATATCAAGGGCATAAGCTCATCTTTCTGCACTCATAAAATCTTAATGGAAGATAATTCACGTAACTCTATACAACCTCAGCGCCGTATAAACCCAAACATGAAAGACGTAGTTAAGGGAGAGGTTATGAAATTGTTAGACGAAGGAATTATATATCCTATATCCGACAGTAAGTGGGTTAGCCCAGTACAGGTAGTACCAAAGAAGGGAGGGATAACAGTCGTAAGTAATGAAAATAATGAATTAATCCCGACTCGGACGGTGACCGGATGGCGAATGTGTATAGATTACCGTAAGTTGAACGACGCCACCCGCAAGGATCACTTCCCCTTGTCGTTCATTGATCAGATTTTAGAACGACTTTCCGGACATAGCTTTTATTGTTTTCTCGATGGCCTCTCGGGGTATCTTCAAATCCCCATCTCCCCTGAGGACCAGAAGAAAACTACGTTTACTTGTCCCTTCGGCACTTTCGCCGACCGAAGAATGCCGTTTGGATTGTGCAATGCGCCAGCTACATTCCAACGATGTATGCTCGCCATCTTTGACAAGTACGTAGAAAGCATTATGGAAGTTTTCATGGATGATTTCTCCGTGTTCGGGAATTCCTTCGATAGTTGCTTAGAGAACCTTGAAAAAGTCTTAGAGCGATGCGAAGAAACTAATCTCGCCTTAAATTGGGAAAAATGTCATTTTATGGTGAGGGAAGGGTTAGTTTTGGGACATAAAATTTCTGAAAGGGGTATTGAAGTAGACGTTGCGAAAATAGAAGTTATCGAGAAGCTGCCGCCACCTACGAACATAAAAGCTATAAGAAGTTTCCTGGGTCATGCGGGTTTCTACCGCCGCTTCATAAAGGACTTTTCCAAAATCACCAAGCCCCTTACCCATCTCCTAGAAAAAGACGCCCCATTCATCTTTGATGATCTCTGTCTAGCTGCCTTCAATTTAATAAAAGAAAAATTAGTTAATGCCCCAATCATGATAGCTCCGGTGTGGGATCTTCCATTTGAGATAATGTGTGATGCGAGTAGTTATCCGGTGGGAGCCGTACTAGGTCAACGTATTTCCAAAAACTTCCACCCCATTTATTATGCTAGTAAAACACTCACATCTGCACAGGAAAATTACACCACAACCGAGAACGAGCTCTTAGCTGTAGTATTCGCTTTTGACAAATTTCGCCCTTATATTACTCTTTCGAAAATTATTGTTTTTACGGACCACTCGACCCGCAAATATCTTCTCTCTAAAACGGATGCCAAGCCTCGCTTGATTCGCTGGGTCTTACTCCTCCAGGAGTTTGACTTAGAGATCCGTGATAAGCGAGGTGCCGAGAACTTGGCCGCCGACCACCTTTCGCGCCTAGACAACCGTCCTATTATGCACGACCGAATCTCGAGGGTACAGAATCTAGTATAGTTCGCCCTGCAATAAATAATAATAATTTCGAACTGAAGCCTAGCGTAATTCAAATGGTGCAGCAGTATGTGCAATTTGACGGGCTTCAAGATGAAGATCCGAACGCACACATAGCCAACTTTCTTGAGATTTGTGACACCTTCAAGATAAATGGTGTCACAAATGATGCTATTAGGCTAAGATTATTTCCTTTCTCTCTTAGAATTAAGGCTAAGCAGTGGCTGAACACCCTTCCTAAAAATAGCATAACTAGTTGGACGCAATTAACTGAAAAATTTTTGGCCAAGTATTTTCCGCCTGCTAAAACTGCAAAACTTAGGAATGATATTTCTGCCTTTGGACAAATAGACTCTGAGACCCTTTACAAAACCTGGGAAAGATTTAAAGAATTATTAAGACGATGCCCACATCACGCTCTGCCTGTATGGTTGCAGGTGCAGACGTTCTATAATGGGCTAAATCAAAGCACAAAGCAAATGATAGACACAGCTTCTGGCGGTACTTTAAACCATAAGACCCCGGAAGCAGCTCTTGAGCTGTTTGAAGACATGGCCATGAACACTTACCAGTGGAATGTGCCTAGGTCCCGCCCAAACAAACCTGCAGGTCTCTTTGAAGTGGACAACGTCTCCCAACTCGCACTGCAAGTTGAAATATTAAGCAAAAAAATTACGGAGATGACTGCTGCCTCCGCCCCTCAGGTATGGGAATCTGCAACTCCTCCCGCCTGAACATTTGGATTATGTAAATAATATGCCTAGAACTGCTTTTAATAATTTTTCTGCTGCGAATTATCATCCTCCTGGTTTTAATTTTCCGAATAGTTATAATCCTGCGTTAAGAAATCATCCGAATTTTTCGTGGAGCAATCCATCGAATGCTGTGTGCCCGCCACAGCAAAGTGATTTTTCTCCACCACCACCTCCTCAAAGTTTTCCAAAACCTCCAAATTTGGAGGAAGTGTTTTCAAAATACATGAATGCTAATGACGCTACGATTAGGACCTTAACCGGAAGTGTTAAAAATTTAGAAAATCAGGTAGGACAGCTCGCTAAAATGATTTCTGAGCGACCCGTAGGGTCTCTTCCTTCCAATACCGAGCCCAACCCGAGAGAGCAAGCAAAAGCTATAACTCTTCGGAGTGGGAAGAAAGTTCCCGGTATGATAAGTGAAGAGCCCGAGGCAATCTCCGCTTCCGCTTTAAAAAATCAAAGCTCCGTTCCCGTTTTAAAAATTCCACCCTCTGCCGAAGAAATTATCACTCCTATTTTAGAAAAACAACTCACTCCACCACCCATCTTTAAAAATAATTCATTCCCGCCATACCCTTCCGAACTTAATAAACAACGACAGGATGATCAATACACCCGTTTTTTAGAAATGTTTAAACAAATCCACATAAATCTGCCTTTCCACGAAGCCATATCCCAGATGCCTAAGTACGCAAAATACCTTAAGGACCTCCTAACCAACAATAAGAAGTTAGAGAACCTTTCTCATGTCACGTTAAATGCCGAGTGCTCGGCGGTTTTGACAAACGGATTACCAAAGAAAATCAGTGACCCGGGTAGTTTCTCTATCCCGTGTGTCTTTGGTGATCTCTTTGTCAAACACGCTTTAGCCGACTTAGGTGCGAGTATTAATCTTATGCCCCTATCGTTGTTTAAAAAGTTTGGAATTGGTAGTCTCAACCCCACACGCATGAGTATCCAGCTCGCCGACAGATCAGTCAAATACCCGTTAGGAATAGTGGAGGACGTCCTAGTCAAAGTTGACAAGTTCATCTTCCCGGTGGACTTTGTCATTTTGGACATCGAAGAAGACGTCGAGGTTCCCCTAATCCTTGGCCGACCCTTCCTTGCCACCTCCCGAGCTATCATTGACGTAAGCAATGGTAAGTTCTTCCTTCGAGTGGGTGACGATGAGGTAACTTTCTCTATCACCCCCTCGATGAAGAACACACTAGCTAATGATGACTCCTCTTTTTTCATGGATACCGTAAGTGAAGAATCCTTCTCTCACACCTCTGATTTTGAAGAAGAATTTTCCAATTTTTGTTCCTCTCCTACTCCTCCAACTGAATCTCTACACCTAAGTGAAGAATCCTCCACTCGCCTTTCTGATTTTGAAAAAGAATTTTTTTGATTTCTGTTCCTCTTCTACTTTTCCAACTGAATCGCTACACGAAGCTGCCATGGCTGCTAGCAACACCCCTTTTAAGTTTACATATAAAAAAGTGTATGAGGACATAGTTTTTGAAAAAGAACAAATTTCCAAAACCTCGTATGATGACCCCCCTACCTTGGAACTGAAAGAACTACCAAAGCACCTTCGATACGCTTTCTTAGAAAACGACTCCAAGCTGCTTGTCATAATTTCGGCCTACCTCACGGATGCACAAAAGGATAAACTTCTTTCAATTTTACAAAAGCATCGCCAAGCTATTGTTTGGCAGATATCTGATATCAAGGGCATAAGCCCATCTTTCTGCACTCATAAAATCTTAATGGAAGAAAATTCACGTAACTCTATACAACCTCAGCGCCGTATAAACCCAAACATGAAAGACGTAGTTAAGGGCGAGGTTATGAAATTGTTAGACGCAGGAATTATCTATCCTATATCTGACAGTAAGTGGGTTAGCCCAGTACAGGTAGTACCAAAGAAGGGAGGGATAACGGTCGTAAGTAATGAAAATAATGAATTAATCCCGACTCGGACGGTGACCGGATGGCGAATGTGTATAGATTACCGTAAGTTGAACGACGCCACCCGCAAGGATCACTTCCCTTTGCCATTCATTAATCAGATTTTAGAACGACTTTCCGGATATAGCTTTTATTGTTTTCTCGATGGCCTCTCGGGGTATCTTCAAATCCCCATCTCCCCCGAGGACCAGGAGAAAACTACGTTTACTTGTCCCTTCGGCACCTTCGCCTACCGAAGAATGCCATTTGGATTGTGCAATGCGCCAACTACATTCCAACGATGTATGCTCGCCATCTTTGACAAGTACGTAGAAAGCATTATGGAAGTTTTCATGGATGATTTCTCCGTGTTCGGGAATTCCTTCGATAGTTGCTTAGAGAACCTTGAAAAAGTCTTAGAGCGATGCGAAGAAACTAACCTCGCCTTAAATTGGGAAAAATGTCATTTTATGTTGAGGGAAGGGTTAGTTTTGGGACATAAAATTTCTGAAAGGGGTATTGAAGTAGACGTTGCGAAAATAGAAGTTATCGAGAAGCTGCCGCCACCTACGAACATAAAAGCTATAAGAAGTTTCCTGGGTCATGCGGGTTTCTACCGCCGCTTCATAAAGGACTTTTCCAAAATCACCAAGCCCCTTACCCATCTCTTAGAAAAAGACGCCCCATTCATCTTTGATGATCTCTGTCTAGCTGCCTTCAATTTAATAAAAGAAAAATTAGTTAATGCCTCAATCATGATAGCTCCGGTGTGGGATCTTCCATTTGAGATAATGTGTGATGCGAGTAGTTATGCGGTGGGAGCCGTACTAGGTCAACGTATTTCCAAAAACTTCCACCTCATTTATTACGCTAGTAAAACACTCACATCTGCACAGGAAAATTACACCACAACCGAGAAGGAGCTCTTAGCTGTAGTATTCGCTTTTGACAAACTTCGCCCTTATATTACTCTTTCAAAAATTATTATTTTTACGGACCACTCGGCCCTCAAATATCTTCTCTCTAAAACGGATGCCAAGCCTCGCTTGATTCGCTGGGCCTTACTCCTCCAGGAGTTTGACTTAGAGATCTGTGATAAGCGAGGTGCCGAGAACTTGGCCGCCGACCACCTTTCGCGCCTAGACAACCCGTTTATAGAACAATTAGACGAAAATTCTTTTCATTACTATTTCCCTGATGAGAAGCTGTTCATAATTAACACATCTACTTCTCCTTGGTTTGCCCGCATCGCCAACTATCTAGTGGCCCGTGTGCTCCCAAAAGAGTTTTCATCTCAGCAAAAGAAGAAATTCTTTTTTGAGCTAAAAAACTATTTTTGGGAGGACCCGCATCTTTTCAGAATTTGTGCCGACCAAGTGATCAGGAGGTGTGTTTCTTTTGATGAAGGATTAGATATTATTAAACATTTGCATGAAGGACCGACAGGTGGGCACTATCAAGCTGCTCGCATCGCTCACAAAGTGTTAAGCACGGGTTTTTACTGGCCCACCCTGTTTAAAGACGCGCATGCCTTTGTGAGTAGGTGTGATAGTTGCCAACGGTCGGGGAATATTTCGAATAAAAATGAAATGCCACAAAATTATTTCCTAGAATGCAAAGTTTTCGACCTCTGGGGGATTGATTTTGTCGGCCCTTTTCCTTCTAACTTCGGGAATAAGTACATTTTAGTTGCCGTTGATTATGTTTCGCGTTGGGCCGAAGCCCAAGCTCTTCCTACGAATGACGCCCGAGTCGTAGTTAATTTCCTAAAAAATTTATTTTCTCGATTCGGTACGCCGCGCGCTATCGTTAGTGATAGGGGTTCCCATTTCTGTAACGCACAATTTTCAAAAATCCTAACTAAATATGGCGTTACTCATAAGCTTTCCACTGCCTACCACCCCCAAACTAACGGACAAGTCGAAGTAGTCAATAGAGAAATAAAAAGAATTTTAGAAAAGACTGTTTCAACATCTAGAAAAGACTGGTCAGCCAAATTAGACGATGCTCTATAGGCCTACCGAACAGCGTAAAACCGCCCTCGGATGTACGCCATATCAGTTGGTTTATGGAAAATCGTGTCATTTACCAGTAGAGTTAGAGCACCGCGCCTTTTGGGCCTTACGATTTTTAAACTTCGATCCCCACTCCGTCGGCTCTTTTAGAAAATTTCAACTTAACGAACTCGACGAGTGGCGCTCTTACGCATATGAAAATAACAGACTTTATAAAGAGCGGACGAAGCGTTTACACGATCGACATCTTAGGCACCCAAAAATCTTTAAGCCGGGCGACCAAGTTCTTCTTTACAATTCTCGTTTACGTTTATTCCCGGGTAAATTAAAATCACGTTGGTCGGGGCATTTTACTGTTTTAGAAGTCTTTTCTTATGGTACTGTTTTAATTTTCCACCCTGATAAGGGTACTTTCAAAGTGAATGGTCAGCGTCTTAAACTGTATTTCTGTGATGATGTCAGTCTCAACCCTGTTAACTCTATCTTTCCGGTCCTGACATTTGATTAATCTGCACTTTATTTTACTCACCAACTTTAACCTTTATTCGAACTTTATTTTTAAACAATATTTGGGACAATCTTATTTTGATGCGTCGAGCTCAAACGACGCTTTAAACAAAGGGCGCTCTTGGGAGGCAACCCAAGTTATCTTTTTCTGTTTTCTTTATTTTACAATTTTTGCCCCGAATGGCTCCGGTAAGCTGAAACTTCTGCGATCGCCTGCTCCAACGGTTCTGATTCCATGACAAAGTCCACCAGACGACGTTTCCTGAAGATCCACAGCACACGCATGGAGGAACGACATCACTCAGCTTTCCCTGCCATAAAATTGGGGAAGTACCTGTTTTTCAATTCTGTCTTTCATTTCTGTACTTTACTTTTCTCCCATTCTCTGACCTCCTTCTCCATTGAGGAGAATGTAGATTTTAAGCTTGGGGGATGAGTTCCTCCTTTTTGCTTTTTGTAAATATCCAAAAAATCCAAAATATCCAAAAAATTCAAAAAAATATGTATATATATAGCTGCATTTTGGTATTTCAATAAGTACTCCATGTTTATGTTTTGTTTTTCTCAAACTTCTTTATAAACAACGTAGTTAATTATAATTTTTCTAATCATTTTTTTAATCATATTTCACAAGTAAAATGTTGGCCATGCTGTGTTTCTAATTCACGGTAGCATGTTAAGGTAAAATATTTCTCTAAACCGTGCATTTCTATTATGGTTTTCCGTTCTTTATTTTCTTTACTTTCTCTAAAAATTTATCATCCACTATTTTCCTTTTCGTCTTTAGATGATTTTTGTAAGAGCAAATTTTGAATAACGTAGTAGATATGAACGATCCAAGTCACATATTATTTTTATTTTCAAGATAATTTCATCAATCTTCTTTTATTATCTCGAACTTGCTTTTTGAAATTTATCGACTCTATGTTTTAAATAAATTTAAAAAAGGCGTGAAAATGATTTAGGCCATTTTTGTTTACGTTTGAGTTTTCCTGCCAACCTAAAATCTTTTATCACTAGGTAGCCGCTTTTGAGCCTTTTTTCCCAATTCATTTGATAACTCCACACAGCATTTTATTTTCACCAAAGCCCAAATTCCTACCTATCTAATCACGCTAATGTTTTTGATAGGAAATTTTGTGTTATCTTTGGAGAAATTGTTGAAAAAAGTGTACTCAAAAGCAATGTATTGACAAAAAAAAGAGAAAAAATGAATGAAAATAATAATAATAATAATAAAAAAAGAGATAAATAATCATAAAGAAAAAAATAAATTTATTTATACATATTTTGTTTAAAATAAATTTTTTTTTTTGAAACTCGTTGTTTTGATTTAGTGTGATTTTTAAGCCTCCATGTTTATATTTGAATTCCACTCCTATTCATATTCCTAAACAAAACGTTTCGGTCATATTAAGTCCTTTTGATTCACGCCCTTTTTTTAATTTTATTTAACAACTAAGAAAAGAAGAAAAGTAAATCAGTTTTAGTTTTGGATTTAAACTTAGATTTTTGTTATTTATGGATATAATTATAATGTGTTGTTTGGATCTAGTAATAACTCAATACGTTCTTTTCATTTTCATTGCCTTGCTTAAATCTATTTAAAGAATTTCGTCAAAATTCTGGATGATTTATTTTTATTAAGTAAAGTTTATAAAAGTTAAACCATACCACAATAATTGTTTTAGATTTACATTTTACATTCTCCCTACCTAGAATTTTGCATAGTACTTGTGTAAGTATGATTAAAACTTTTTGAATTAGTCACTTTTATGATTAGCTAGTCTTTATATCTTTGCTTGGGGACAAGCAAAACTTAAGCTTGGGGGAATTTGATAATACGGTTTGCAGTCAATTTTATTAGGATATTTTCGGGGTTTTAAAGCAAATCATGTCTTGTAAAGTACTTATTTTGATTCCCCTTTGTATATATTTTTGTCGCTAATGCATTTTTTCTGCTTTTTGCAGGTTTTCACGGCTTTCAGCCGAATTTTGCTGTGACACGCCCCAAGGTCACGCCCTACCAGGGCGTGTACCTAGGGCGTGTAACCTAGATGAATGAAGCAATTGGTCCGAAACAGCATTCGTGGAAACTTAGTGTACACGCACTCGGTCACGCCCGTGTCACATCCGACACGGGCGTGTTCTAGAGGCGTGTCCCCAGGTTCCGAGGAATCGCCGCAGCGTGCTCGTTTTTCCCGCTCCACCGTCGCACCGAAAGTGTCACGCCCCAGGGTCACGCCTGACCCGGGCGTCACATATGGGCGTGTACTTCAGCAATTTCGCCCGTCACCTCCAGCATTCAATTTTAGCTCAACAAAGTCACGCCGCAAAGAACACGCCCCAGGTACACACCCTACCAGGGCGTGACTTGTGGGCGTGTACCTCAACTACTTCGTCAGAATTAAATTCCAGCCCGAAAAAGTCGCGCCGAATGTGTCACGCCCCAGGGTCACGCCCGACCAGGGCGTGACAGGGGGGCGTGACCCGACCCGAAAAATTCTATAAATAGAGCCCAACTCTAAGGGTTCAGGGACACTTTTCGGATTGAGAGGGGAGGTTCTGTCCTTTGTATTTTTGAACTTTTTAAGCATGTCTTTTCATTTTTAGTTCGTAGCCCTAGCTTTATGCTTTTCCTGTATTAGCTCCTAGCTTCTTTCTGTAGTATGATGCTAATAATAGTGTAGTTTACTTTCCATGCACTTGTAATCTCTAGTTTTCAAGTTGTAAGATCTCTGTTTCCATTAATAAAAAGTGTTGTTTTCTTTTACGTTTCTGCTCTGTTTTCATTTTCTTCTTCTACTCATCCCCCCTCTTCCACCTCACCATGATTAACTAATCCTCCATGTACTCGATCTTAATGATCCGAGGTTCGAGTGATTAGGTTATGATGCTTTGAATCTTACCTTTTCTTTTTAGGGTTTAGCTTTGAATTACTCTTGATTTATCACGGGTTGGAGGTATATCATCGATATATACTCTCCACCTTTTCTTTCATTCTGGGCTAGCCGAGAGGCCGAAAGTTTGAAATGAGCACTCAAGAGTAAAGGGAGTTGTTCGCACCCCTCGAGAGAGGCAGACGTTCAAATCTCCCGGATTGGAGTAAAATCCAATAGCGGGGTTTACCGCGTAAAGCGAGTTTTAGGCCTCTGATTTAGGCGAGAGTCGGTCGGACCTTCCTAAACTCAGTTAGGCACGGCCTTTGAGAGAAGCGTGTCAATATTCATGGAACCTCCACGGTCAAGGACCTTTACCCTAATTAGCTTAGGTTTATTTATCGTATTTTTCTAACCACTCTTGCCGAGGTGATTTCTGATCGAGTGCATTTTCCCCTCATCGTTACTACGGCTAAGTTTAATCGCTCTTTTAGCTCTCTTTATCTTTTCATGCAAGTAGCTCTCTTTCATGCAAGTAGTTCTCTTCCTTTAGTACGTTTAGCCCTTTGTTTAAAAAACCTTATTTTTCCGTCGATAAAATAATAGATTTCGTGTGAGTAAGCTTAATCAACTGTTCCCAGATTTTAATACGACACTTGTGTCCCCTAGTTGCATTTCGATAGGTATACTTGCCTTGATGAATTGTTAGTTTGGTTATTTTCTCCTTGCAGATATCTAAGAGACAATCACATGTCAAGTCGGCTGGCTGTCGGAGAGGCCGGGCAGTCTCCATATCAAGTTGCCATCAGTACTGGCCCTACTTAACGTCATGTCCAAGGCCCAGACCTTTAGCTCGCCGGGAGGAATCCGGCAAGATGTGCGGTTTCCCTCCTTTCTCCTTTTTTGTTCATTTGTTTCCCATCACCTCTACCGTAAGTAACTTTTTCCCTACCCGCTTGGGCAGGCCTGTAACGCCCCGAAACTCAAAAGTGCGATGGGAGACATTTTGAGCCAAGTTTGGAATTTCGTAGGGGGCGCACGGCCTGGGACACGGGCGAGTCCCAGGGCGTGTCGTGTTTTGGTCGATGATTTGGCCGAGAGGTCGACGAATTTTGGATTTGACGATTGTCGAGCAGCGAACACGACCTGAGACACGGGCGTGTCCCAGGGCGTGTCGAGCTCGTGTTGACGATCTGCCAGGGAAGTCGACTATTTTACTCGATGAAGTGTCGAGACACGGAACACGGCCTAGGACACGGGCGTGTCCAAGGCCATGTCAGATGGTCGATGAAGTATCGGGACGAAGTGTCGAGATAGTGAACACTGCCTAGAGCCCAGGTGTGTTCGGGTATGACACGGGCATGTCAAATAGTACACGGGCGTGTCCAAGACCCGTGTGAGTCTCGGGTTGGTGTTGGTCCTATGTTGATGGAGGAACACGACCGAGAACACAAGCGTGTACTGGATGACACAAGCGTGTCAGGTCAAACACGGGTGTGTCGGGTGCCCGTGTGAATTTTTGGACGGGTCAGTTTTGACGGCGAATGGGGGACACGGCCCTGGACACGGTCTTTTCAAAGACCCTGTTCGGCCCAGGTTTTGCATTTCAGCTCTGGATTGTGGCTGTTCGTTTCATTATTTTGGTATCCGACGGCTGGGGGTTGTTCCTACTGGGATATACCCGGGAATAGGGTTTCAAATCCCTCACTTTTTTCACTTAGTCTCTTTCTAAAAGTCTAGAGTGAAGGGAGAGCAGGGAAGAAGAAAGGAGGCTAGATCCGGTTACCGACGGAGTTTCGGAGCTCCAAATCGCGAGCCGACTTTGGATCTACGGAGGCAAGGAGATTGTGGTGCTTTCCATCCTCATACATTTTCATGGAGCTAAGGAAAAGCGCTCGGGTAACGATTCTCTACTTGAGCATGTGAAGCTCTCGTTTCCTTTGCTTAGCAAGCCCGCCCTCGCGAGTTTGCGGTGAGTTGAGGCATTCCTTCGGGTAGACATGAATAGTCCCCGTTGTGTACATTTAGAGTCCGTAATCGAGAACGGATATAGGCATGATGTGTGAAGCCTACCCGGACAAGTTGGTCTGGATCGGTGATGTTGCATTGCTTGAATAGCCGGAGAAGACTCTGTGTGAATAATTGTTTTCGGGTTTTCTACGCGGTAGATTGCAACAGGGAGCCTAGGGGATTAACTCCAAGGTGCACCTAGAAAACTGGGCAGATGCGAGACTCTTCCAACTTGGTGGCCTGGGAGCTAACCTGAACATAACTAGGTTATGTGTTGTGTGTAATGATTTGGGACTCAGGGAGCTAACCCGTGCATATGGCTTAAATTGACGTTGTGGTGTGAGCAACGGGTATGGCGGAACCGTGCCAGGTCTATGTCATTCGGTACATGTGACCTAAAGCTACATGGGACTTGCCATTGGCATAGATAGGAGGTCTCGGGTTGTCTATGGCTTAAATTGACGTGACATTGGCCGGAATGACCTAAATGCTCACGAGATTTGGCCGTCCTTGTGGCGGTGGTGATACCGAGGCGTCTATGGCTTGAAATGACATGACGTTGATCGGTTTATCGAGAATGTGCCCTGAGTGCACAGGGTGTGTGTTCGTGAGTGCCTAAGCCTGTGTTGTTGTGTTATTACACTATACTGCTGTATTATGCTAACAAAGTGCAGGGAAGAAGCATCGCCGCCCCGAGTTAGGGGCAGGATCATTATAATTTGGTCAGCATAGCTGACCGTTACCTTTATTTGCCACTGTACGGTGGATTGTTGCTTGCAGGTGCTGCGGAGCCGAGTGCTAAATAGCGGGCTAAAGCCCAAATTGCTGAGCCGGCCCTCGAAGGCCTAAATTGGGTGTTTACTGATTTATTCTTGTGTGACCAGCCTGCGTACCGAGGTTTGGAAAACATGTTATTTGAGTAAACAAATGTAAGGCCTTAAAGCCATCGTACTTGTGTATTATACCTCATTCATATTGGGTTTTTGAGTAGTTGACATTCATGTTTGGTTGGGCTCTTTAACTTGTAAATTTAATTTACTTCCGCTAGAATGACTCTGTGTAGGACGTTGGATATTGGTTGGATGGTTTCCATTAAGTAACCACCCGGTCTGTCTGTGGTATATGGCGTCGGGCCCCGGCCGGACCTACTGCTATATGCTATGCGACAGATAGAGGGTGTTACAATTTGGTATCAGACTACTGGTTTCGGTCAGGCTTAAAATGAATTCGTGGACGAATTCTTTTTAAGGGGTGGTGAGCACATGTGTGTGCGTCATTGTTATAACATCAAAAGAACCCATGAATGTCCACTTAGGAAAGAAAATACACGTGTTTGAGGAACCTACGTGTTCTTATAATTGCTTTTTGTAATTTTGTACGGTCGCTTAACAGTGTTTTGTACAACTATAGGTGACCAGAAGTGGTGCTGGGCCGTCAGAACGCCGATTTTTTGAGGCTAGTAGTGCAACAAACGATGCTCCTACAACACCTCCCTCGGCTGAAACCAAACGATTGGTTGCTGAAGAAGTGTTTGCCATGATCAATGAGTAGCCTGCACGGCAAATGCAGCAGCCCGCTCCTGCGATGGAGCAGGTACCGCTACAAAGGGATGAACCGAGAAGAGTGGAGCAGGTATTAGTGGAGCCTTTGGTGCTGAGGCGAGCAACTAAAAGGCAGCTCAAGCACGTTATGAGCTTTAATCCTCCGGTGTTCTCGGGGTTGGGAACCTCATCTCAAGCTAAAGACTGGCTCTCCCGAGTGAAGAGAGTCCTGATAGTTACTAAAATGGAGGAGTGGAAGATGACCACTATAGCTATGTTCCTTCTAGATGGTGATGCTAGGTTGTGGTGGGAAGGCTTGGAGCTACATCACTTGAGGGGTTGGCAAATTATGGACATCCCAATGGAAGAGTTTTTGGGACTATTCTTGGCAAGGTACCTCCCTTCGGCCCAGAGGATAGCTTTGGAGAATGAGTTCCAAAGGTTGGTGCAAGGAGAGAGTAGCGTGGATGAGTATCTCCAAGAGTTTACTTGGTTGGGTTGGTATGTTAGCTCCACATTCGTGGATGAGGAGCGTAAGACGAACCGTTTCTATGAAGGTCTGAGGGATGACTTGAGGCTACTACTCTCGGGGCCGATGACGCAGGGCTTCTTGACCCCAGTCAACACTGCCCGGTCTTTGGAGAAGGACTTGAAGAATGTAAAAGCAAAGAAAAGTTTTGGTGATAAGAAGTCTGAGTTCAAGGTGCCGACAAACTCAAAGTCTAGGTACCGTAAGTTCTTTAAGAAGGCTAGGACTTCGGGTCCAGCTCCTTCTTCCGGTGCTTCTAGGGCGACTACGGGTCGCACCCTGTATGCATGTTTTACTTGTGAAAAGTCGGGGCACTTTGCTAGCGACTGCTGGAGTGGACGTCCCAAGTCTGAAAGGATGCCGGGAGCAACTTATGAAGAGAAGGGTAGGGCGGTGGAGTCAACCACGTCCCATTATGCTCCGGCTCAACCGAGAGTTTATAATCTTGGCCAAGAAGAGTCCATTAAACAAGCGGATGTGGTGACAGGTATGGTTTAAATTTATAGCAAATAAAATTTTTTCATACTTGTTATATGCGTGTTACCTTACCACTACATGTTTATGATTTGTTTTGATTTGTGATAATCTGGCGACAGCACTCTTTGATACGGGAGCTTCACACTCCTTTTTGTCTGAAGAATTCATATCATGCATCGGAGTACCTTCTTCGATGGCGAAGGAAAAAATGGATGTGATGTTGCCCAATGGGTGTTCGATACACGCAGAGAGAATCTGTGTCGTTAAGATTCGTGTTGGGAGTCTGGAGTTCCATTTGCTAGCGTCGCTACTGCCGTTGGTGGAGTTCGATGTAATATTTGACATGGACTGGATCTCGGAGCAGCAAGCTGATATTGATTGCGGTCGCAAGGAAGTTAAGTTGGGAATAGGTCTTGAGACGACTTTAACAGGCTTGAAAGGGTCGAGCAAGAAGTTGATGTTTGCACTTCAGGTGGTGAAGGCGGTTTGTGTTGGTGCTGAGCTGTTCTTTACGCTAGTGGAGGTTGCAAAGCGTAAGCCTACGATGGATAGTATTTCAGTGGTAGCTGAGTACCCTGATGTGTTCCCTGCCGATCTTCCTGGAGCCCCGCCTCAACGGGAGATAGATTTCACGATTGAGCTAGTGACTGGTGCTAAAACTATGTCACGCTCTCCGTATCGGCTAGCGCCTAACGAAATGACGGAGCTGAAAGTTCAACTACAATAGTTGTTGGAGCAAGGGTATGTGCGTCCAAGTTCGTCGCCTTGGAGTGCACCGGTTCTCTTTGTAAAGAAGAAGGACGGAAGCTTGAGACTTTATATTGATTATCGGGAATTGAACAAGCCAACGGAAAAGTACAAGTACCCGATCCCAAGGATTGATGATTTATTTGATCAGTTAGACGGGTCGACGGTATACTCTAAGTTGATCTTAAGTTCGGTTACTATCAGCTGAGAATAAGGGAGAGTGATATGTAACAGCCCAAAAATTTCAGCATGGTAATTGTTTTGGGTGACACGGCCTGGGATACGGGCGTCTCCCAGGGCGTGTCCTGCTCGAGTGCTTAGCAGTCGCGAGGTCGACGAAAATGCGTTCGACCAAGTGTTCAGGAGGGACACGCCCAATGAAACGGGTGTGACCTAGGGCGTGTCCTCCTTTGTGTTGACACCTCCTTTGTGTCGACACCTCCTTTGTGTCAACACCTCCTTTGTGTCGACACCTCCTTTGTGTTGACACCTCCTTTGTGTCGACACTCGAGTCTTTAGTCGACGAAAGTGGTCGTCAGAGGGAACATGCCAGTGACACGGGCCTGTACCCTCTGACATGGGCGTGTACCCTCCTACTTGGGCGTGTCGGAGGGCGTGTCCCCCTTTGGTCGACGAAATTTGCTCGACGATTGTCGAGTGCAAGTACACGCCCCATGACATGGGAGTGACTGGGCCGTCACGGGAGTGTACCCAATCCGTGATCTATTTCGGGATAAGGCGGTTTGCGCACTGCTTAGAGTACACGGCCTGTGACAGGGGCGTGTCACAAGGCGTGCCGGACCCGAAAAGTGATTTTTAGGCTTTTTTGTGGCCGTCCATTTTCTTCAGCTGGGTTCTAACAGCTGAGAGCTCTCCCTGCTTCCTTAAGGCCGAAAACTGAGAAAGAATATCATTATGTTTGCCTTCATCTTTCGAAAAAGCTTAGAGAGAGAAAGGGAGATGAAGAAGGAGGAGGAGGAAGAGAGGCTGATCTCTGGTGGAGCTTAGGAGTGTCAAGCTGAGATCCGAGGCCATCTTTGCGAAGGAAAAGTTGTTGCGGTTCTTTCTAGCCAGCTAGGAGCTCATGGCACCGAAGCGGTCTTCAAGGGTAATGAATTTTCTTCTTAGCCATGTGAAGGCTTCCTTTTTGGCATGTGCATCTGATTCCCCCACCAGAGGGTGGCTTGTCGTGGGAATCTTTTGGGTTGATTCATGGAATCCCCAATTTGGCATATAGATCCGAAAATGGAGTACAGAATAGGCATGTTGTGTGAAGCCCATCTGGACAGATTGGTTTGGATTGGTGATGTTTCATATACGAACCGGAGAAGACTTCGTGATAAACGTGTAGTTTAAGGAGTCGATGGGTTAACCCTGTGAAAGGCAGTAGCAGGAAGTACTGGTGTGGTAGTCTAGGAAAATACCCGTATAATGCTTGTGCTATGGGGTTATGCCTGTGAAAGGGAGTAGCAGGAAGTACTGGATTGGAAGTCCATGAATTACCTTTTGTAATGCTTGATGTTCATGGGGGGTACCTATGAAAGGGAGTAGCAGGAAGTACTGACATGGTAATCCAGGAAAATTCCCATGACATTTGTGATATTTACGGTGTCATACCTGTGAAAGGGCGTAGCAGGAAGTACTGGTGTGCCCAGGAAAGAACCACTGCTGTGTTAGATGAAATGGGTGTAAGAGTAAGTACTGGTGCGCCCAGGAAAGCACCCAGGCTTGAATGACAAACAGGTTTGGTGAAACCGACCCGCACCATTTATATAGGCGTGAGTACATTGTGCTCGGTGATGGCAAGGCGATTTGAGCAACAGGGGATGGATGATCCGACCTGCGTTATGTCCGTCCAACGTGAGACCTGAAATTGTGGTCTGTTGGAGCGCATAGCGAGAGTCTTAGGCCTACGCGCCATGACACAATGGGGGCTACGGGCCAATCCCGGAGCATTATGACTAGAACTCCGGCTGCACCCCATGGAGTAAATGCTCAAGTGATTTGTCATTGGGTTGCGACCCTGATATGGTGGTGGGCAACAGGTTCGCTGGTACACCAATAATGTGCCTTGAGTGCACGGATCGTCAGGCCACGTGGCTTCCGGTTGTGATAGAATGTGTGCGTGAAAGCACATTATATGAGATATATATATGCTTGTGACATGCTATGCCTGTAGGGAAGAAGACCACTGCCCTAGGAAAGGGGTAGGGTCGTTATAATTTGGTCAGCTGAATGCTGACTGTTGCCTCTGTTTTCCACCGTTGGGTGGGCTGTACCTGTGCAGGTGTTGGTGAGTCGAGCGGGACGCATAAGAGCTGAAGTCCATGCTGCCTTTGCTGCTGCTGCTGCTAGCCCTCGAAGGCTAAACTTTTAAATGTTGTGTTTTATTTCTACATGGCCATCCTGCGCGCCAATGTTGAGGCCACTGTTGTGACAGCCCTGTAAGGCAATAAGGCCAACTGTTTGTATATGTAAAACATTCCTATGTTATATGGAGTTTCTATATGTTGGACATTCAGGTGTGGAGTTCAAGTTTAGTGTTTAGACTTCCGCTAGAATGCCATGTGTTAGGGTGCGCTGCGCTACTCTAGTATTATACTGTAACTTCACCGCCTGTTTTATGGTATATGTTGTGGGGCCCCGGGCAGACCTTCTAGTATATCCTATGTAAACAGATGGGGTTGTTACATTTTTGGTATCAGCTATCTTGGTCTTTCCCTTTCGAAGTCGTGGCCGATTTCTTTTGTGGGGTGGCGAGCACGTGTATGTGGGAACCAAGTTAACACGATTGAACTCCGGAATGTCCACTTTAGGAATGCAAATATAAGTGTTTGGGGAACCTGTGCGTTCCTAGTATTGCTTTTAGCAATCTGTTTGTTGCTTACTTGTGTAATTTTACGACTGTAGGCGATGAGTGGGACTGCGTGGCAGCAGGAACCCCAACATTCGATGGGATGCATGACTTCAACTGTAGTACCAACATCTCCTCCATCGATAGAGACGGCTCGACTGATTGTTGATGTGGTTTTTGAAAATAATCCTCAACTGTGTCCTCTCCTGTGCATACATCTCCAAGCGTGGAGCCGATTCTTTTTGAGGAACATGCGCTTGACTTTTATCCAAGCAAAGTTCTTCTGCCTTTTGTGCATTTTACTTCTGTCGTCTCTGGCGATATTTTTGACGATGCAACACAAGTTGGGGCTTATGATACATGGGTTGTTTCCACACCCATGGAGGAGGACAACCTTCTTGGTGTCGAGGATTCTCCCTTGATACCAAAGGAGGAAGTCCAAGTCTTGGTGGAGGCCTCTATGGATCCGGCCGAGTCTTGTAGCATTGTCGACATTGCTGACGATATTTTTCTACCTCAGCCTTTGGGGAGTGAAACCGGGATCACTCCCCCGATTATTTCTTTTTGTTCTTCGTCTCTTTTGTTTCTTGACCCCCCTTCCTTATCTGAGCCTGGGCGGGTTGAGTCTCCGCAGGAGCTTCAGGATGACTTGGAGCTTTTAGCTCGAGTCATCGATGGACGCAGTACCGGAACAAATGCTAGAGCTTACCATCTGCTCAATTACACTAATGCGCCATCCATGTTTATGGATCTGATGAACAGGACGTTTAGAGAGTACCTGGATCGTTTCGTGATAGTATTTATCAATGATATCCTGGTGTATTCACAGTGCGAGGAGGATCACTACAATCATCTACACATGGTGTTGGAGACGTTGAGAAAGAATCAGTTGTATGCTAAGTTCTCCAAGTGTGAATTCTGGTTATCCTCGATAGCGTTCCTTGGTCATGTTGTTAGTGGAGAAGGGATAGATGTGGATCCGGCGAATATAGTGGCGATACGAGAGTGGCCTTCTTTGACTACAGTGGCAGAGGTCCGGAGATTTCTGGGACTTGCTGGCTACTACAGGCGCTTCGTAGAGAACTTCTCGCAGATAGCGCTACCCCTCACGACGTTGACTAGGAAGGATCAGATGTTTGTGTGGTCTCCGGAGTGCGAACAGGCTTTTGAGGAGTTGAAGAGGAGGTTGACCACAGCGCCTATTTTATGTTCGCCAAGTGGAACCGAAGGGTTCGAGATCTATAGTGATGCTTCAGGTAGTGGTTTGGGCTGTGTTCTGTTACAGCATGGGAGAGTGATAGCCTATGGTTCACGACAATTGAAGGCTCACGAGAGAAATTATCTGGTTCACGACTTAGAGTTAGCGGCCGTGATATTTGCTCTAAAGCTTTGGAGGCACTGCCTGTACGGTGTAAAGGTTGATATTTACACCGATCATAAGAGCTTGAAGTACCTGTCGGACCAAAAGGATCTGAACATGAGGCAGCGGTGGTGGATGGAGTTCTTAGGGGACTACACCTTCAAGATACATTATGTTCCTGGGAAGGGAAATGCAGTGGCGGATGTGTTGAGTCGCAGGATTCCGGCGTAGGCCAACTGGTTATCAGTACATGATAAGAGATTGGTCCATGAGTTGGAGGTTTTGGAGATGTCTTGCGTCGACAAGCTGTCTAGTGCCGAGGAGAAACAGTTTTGGATAGAGGTGCAGTGTGACCTAGCAGATAGAGTTCGACGGGCTTTGGTTCAGGATAACAGCATGAAGCAGATCTTGGATGAATCATTGGATGGGTCAAATTCCCAGTTTGTTGTTGAGGATGGGTTGTTAAGGAAGGACAGTCGCCTATGCTTTCCTAGTGCGGATAATCTTCGGGAGGAGTTGATGTATGAGGCTCATCATACCAAGTACTCAATCCACCCGGGGAGCACGAAGATGTATAGAGACATGAAGAAATTATTCTGGTGGCCAGGATTGAAGAAATATGTAGCACATTATGTGGCCAAGTGCCGTACTTGTGCATTGGTGAAGGCGGAATGCCAGAAGCCCGGAGGTTTCTTGAAGCCCCTACCTATCCCAGAATGGAAATTCGATGACATATCTATGAATTTTGTGCATGGTTTGCCGAAGTCACAGAAGGGAAACGACGCCATTTGGGTGGTCGTAGATAAGTTGACAAAGGTGTCACACTTTATTCCAAACAAGAAGGAGGATCCGGTGGAAAAGTTAGCCAAACTCTATGTGGAGAATATTGTACGATTGCATGGTGTGCCCCGCAGTATTGTTAGTGATCGAGATGGACACTTCACGTCGAATGACTGGAGGTTAGTGCATAGTCTGTTGGGTACTAAGCTAAAGTTCAGCACAGCCTTTCACCCACAGACGGATGGTCAGACCGAGAGGGTCAACAGGACTATGGAGGACATGCTTCGCATGTGCGTCCTAGATTTCAGAAAGCATTGATAGGATCACCTGTACATGGTGGAGTTTGCGTACAACAACAACTTTCAGGCAAGTATTGGAATGGCGCCTTTCGAGGCCTTGTACGGGAGGAAGTGTCGTACGCCGTTGTCTTGGTTGGAGGCAGGCGAATCGAAGTTGTATAAACGTCAAGCGGTGGAAGACGCCACTTTAATGGTGCGTACAATTCAGGAAAGGTTGAAGATCACTCAGGATAGACAATCAAAGTACTATAATGCCAAGCATAGGAACGCGGAGTTTAATGTTGGCGACATGGTGTATCTCAAAATCAAGCCATTCAAGGGTGTATCGTGGGTTCGACGCTTGAAGAAGTTGAGTCCGAGATACCTTGGACCATTTGAAATCCTGGAGCGTGTTGGCGAGGCGGCGTATAGATTGAAGCTGTCGGCGGAATTGAGTGGGCTACATGACGTGTTCCACGTATCGGTGTTGCGTAAGGAGGTGCAAGAGCCTTCGCAGATCATTGCGGATAATCAAGTACCAGTTGATTATGAGTTGACCACAAGGGTCAAGTCAGTACGTATTGAAGATGTTGCAGTCAAGCGACTCCGCAACAAGGATATCCGTATGGTTAAAGTCTGATGTGATAATTACAGACGTGAGGAGCTTTCTTGGGAGCGAGAGCAAGCTATGTTGGAGGAATACCCCGAGATATTACACTCAGGTATTATTTAGATTTGTGTACCTTTACTTAATTTCCGGACGAAATTCCTTAAGTGGGGAAGATTTGTAACGCCCCGAAAATTATATTTGAGTCGGTCGCGAAAAAGGTGATTTTGGTGTCTGTATAGGTGTACACGGCCTAGGACACGGACATGTCCAAGGCCGTGTATGGCTGGTGTTTTTGGCCGTTTTCATCCCGATAAGGACATGGCTAGAAACATGGCTAAGTGATACGGGCGTGTTATTTGACACGGGCGTGTACCTACCCGTGTCCCTACCCGTGTTCTTTTGGGTCGTGTCCGTTGCCGTGGCGGTTATGCGTGACACGCCCCCAAACATGGGCGTGTCGAGGAACCCGACACGGGCGTGTCAGGTGAGACACGGGCGTGTTGTTGCCCGTGTGTCTTTCCTCCATTCGACGATCGTGTCTGGAGCGAGGCACACGACCTGGGACACGGCTGTGTGCCAAGCCGTGTTCGGCCCAGGTCTGGAGATTTTTGAACGGATCTGAGCCGTTCGTTTTCTTTAATTAAGATCCAACGACACAGATGGTTTCCTGCTTTGTTAAGGCCGGGAATAGGGGAGTTAATCCTTCATTACTCTCCAACCATTCTCTCTCTCAAGGAGTTGGAAAGAGGAGGAAGAAGGAAGGGATTTCGGCCGCCGGGAGAGCATCGGAGCACCGTTTCGAAATCTGAGAGCGGATTTGTGGAGGAAAGTTCGTTGCGAAGATTTCCATCCGTGTAGTTTTTCCATGGCACCAAAGAGGACTACAAGGGTAACGATTCTCTACTTGAGCATGTGACGCTCTTTCTTTCTGCATAGGGAATCCCGCTCCCACGAGTGTGTGGTGAGTGCGTGGTGTTCCTTGGGGTTGATGTGAATAGTCCCCCTTGTATTGCATATAGAGTCCGGAATAGTAAGTACGGGCATAGGCATTGTGTGTGAAGCCTACCCGGACGTGTATTGTCTGGATCAGTGATGTTGCATTTGATATGTTTTGCCGGAGAAGACTCCGTGCTTTGGGTTTTTCGGGTTTCTACGCGGTAAATTGCAGCAGGGATCCTTGGAGGTTAGCTTCAAGGCGCACCCGGAAAACTGAACGAAAATGTGTTCTGCTAACTTGGCGGTCTGGGAACCGGCCTTGATCATAACTGGGTTATGAGATTGTTTGGAAAATTTTGGGATCCGAGAGAAGCTTGGCCCGCGCGTAGGACTTAAATTGTATATGCGGCGTGAGCAATGGGCAAGTGGAATTGGACCTAGGCTATGTGGTTTGGTGCGAGAGACCCGAAGACGGGGACTGGCCGTTGGCATAGTTGGAGGCCTTAGACGGTGGTCAGAAAGGGTAAATGCTCACATGTTATTGCTATCCTGGGGGTGGTGGTGAAGACGCTGTAATGACATGATTCACCGTTATGTGCCCTGAGTGCACAGGGTGTTTGGCCGTGCGAGCCTACACCTATGGCGAAATATATAGTTGCACTTTATTGTTTAGCTGGGCTAATGTTATGCAGGGAAAGAGCACCGCCGTCCCGAGTAAGGGGAGGGGTCATTATAATTTGGTCGGCTTTTGGCTGACCGTTGCTTTGTTTGCCACAGTGCGGTGGAATTGTGCTTGCAGGTGCTGCGGAGCCGAGTACCAAATAGCGGGCTGGAACCCATGTTGCTGTGCTGGCCCTAGAAGGTCGTAAAGAATAGTTGTACTTTACTTTTGACATGTGTGGCCGGCCTGCGAGCCGAAGTATGGAAAACACTATTTATTAAGTGAACTATTGTAAGGCCATAAGGTCATGTACCCTTTCAGTGTATTTTGGGTTTCATTCCTGTAGTGTGTTGTGGACATTCATGTTTATTGGAGTTAAGTTTTGGGTTCTTTCAACTTTAAAAGCTTCCGCTAGAATGCTCTGTGTAGGACGAGTAGTTTTAATTGGATAGTTTGTATATTCTTATGTAACCCTTCTAACTGTCTGTGGTATATGGCGTCGGGTTCCAGCTGGACCTTCTGTTATATGCCATGTGACAGATGGGGGTGTTACACCTAGGACCCCGAGCAGATCCCGCTGCCAGGCTCTCACTTAGCTAGTAGGGCTGGATGTCACTCGGTGTTAACCCTAGACCCCGAGCAGATCCCGCACTCAGGCTCTCACTTAGATGGCAGGGCTGGATGTCACTCGCTGTCAACCTTAGACCCCGAGCAGATCCCGTTGCCTGGCACTCACTTAGCTGGCAGGGCTGGATGTCACTCGACGGTGTCGACCCCACCCCGAGCAGATCCCGCTGCCATGCTCTCACTTAGTTGGCAGGACTGGATGTCACTCGGTGTTAACCTCATACCACGGGTAGATCCCGCTGTCAGGCTCTCACCAAGTTGACAGGGCTGGATGTCACTCGGTGGGAAAGACCCCGGCTCATCACCAACGGACAAGGCAGGTCTTGGTGAACACATCGATGTTACAGGCCGGAGAACCAGACATTCGAGCGGTTGGGTAAGAAGTCACAAAGTTAATAAGAGGGGCCTAACGTAATCGCCCAACACCCAGGATAACAGCCAAGGGGGCGAGAACGCAGGTCGCGTCGCGAGAGGGTCGGCTTGCAAGAAACTTGGTAGCTCGGGAATGAGTCGAGCCGGCTTGGCTCTCTTAGTGTGCGGGCAAGCGGCATGACGGACCCAGACTGTAGAGGCGGGTTTTCACTCGCAGGTCAGCTAATTAAGTCCACTATGGTTCCTAAACTAAGTCAGTGGGCTTGCGAACTCCCCGACATAACAAGAACGAGCGACTGCGAGCAGTAGTATCAAGGCTGGCCACGAATACGAAAAGGAAGAGAAACTACATCGCGCAAACAATCACAATCAACAGTAACAAACATACACAAGGCAAGCAGAGAATCGTTCAATGGGAAAGTAAGATTACAAAGTCAGGGCACAGCCCGCGCTTACATTTCAACAAATAAAAATGTATAAAAAATATATACATGGTGGGCGAGGCGCTGGAGCATGGGCGATGCGAGCTGCCGGACAACAAACCCTAGAGGCGTTGATAACACTTGTCCGCCAGATCCGACACCGGAAGGAACAGCGCCAGCACCACGTCACTTGCATAGAGACCCGCGCCCTCGCTCTTGATGAGGTCGGCTCTCCGCAGCGTCGGGATCGTGTACTTCGCGGTGCTGGCGGCATTCTTCTGCATCAACACCTCCAGCTCATAGTCGGAGAATTGTTCGAGCGGGCAGCTGCTACTGGCTAGCGGCGGTGCGGACGCGACGGCCTCCAGCTCGCGCACCCGCGCCTCCAGCACCTTGTTCTTCTGGCTGAGGGTGGTAATCTCACCGCCCAGACGGCCGGTCGTCGCCGCGTCCTGCAAAGAGGAAGACAACTAAAAGTAAGCTTGAGAAGGGAACAGTGGTTAAAAGCCAATGCGGCCCGAGGGACATACCGCCCCTCCCAGGTACTGAGCGAGAGTAGCCTCGGCGCGTTGGCCCGCTTCCTCTGAAATTCCGCCTCCTCCTGAGCGAGCTTGCGAGCCTCCTCCTTCTCGTCCGCCATCTTCTTGAGCGAGGAGGCGTTCCTCTCCAGCTAAGTGCAGCGCCGACCGACCATGTGGGCCATCTCCAGGCCGTGGAGAAGGGCCCGCGCACTTTCGTTCACCAGGACCCGCGTCGTCTCCTCGTCATAGATGGCGACATCCTCCCATGAGTAGTGGGCGAATGAGAAGTTGTACGCCTCCCCACTAATGGTCTCCTGCTCCAACCAGCTCGGCAGCAGGGTGGAAATCACTGCCCGATTCGACTCTTTGTCCCTTGACAGGAGCGGGACGCCGAGCTTGTCTAGGCACTTCTCGCCGAAACAGAAGTTATGGTGCCCTCTCGGCACTGGCTTCGCGGCGACCCGTGCCTCTTCCTGCGGCCTAGAAGTGTCAGCCGCCTCGCTAGGGGCGTCGCTGTTCAAAGCTGTGACGAAGACGGGATCCTCGGCCGCTCCAACCGTCGGGGCCTTGCCTTTCCTTTGGCCGTCGGCGGGCGCCTCACCCGTGGTCTTCGCCTTCTTTGGCGGGGGGGGGGGGGTGGAGGCTGTACGCGGCTCGACCGCTTCTTGGGTACAAACGCTGGGATCTCGCGCTATGCGGTGTCTGCGCCTTGAGCGCGGGGAACCCGCGGAGAGTGACACGGGCACTCTCATAAGGGGGGTGGAGAGGAATGTCCCGCTCGCCTGCGAGAAGAGAAAGTTAAAGCGGGAGGAAGCGGTAAAGTAAAAAAGGTAAAGCACGAGTAGCTTACCTCCCCCGGGCGGGACGACGGCGAGGTTGTCCAGGTTTCGTCGCAGGTATGCGACATCGAAGTTCTTCCCGATAAAGAACCTACACAGATCATCTTCATGCCCCCCCAGGCTAGGGGGCGATAGCTCGCCTTGCTGAGTTGTACCGGCGAGAAGGGGATGTTGCCAAAGTCTCCCATGACGAACATGAACTTCTTGAGCCAGTTGTGGCTCTTGTTGGTGGTCTCCCGCACCTTGACATTGGTGCTGGAGAAGTAGGCGGTCCTGTCCTTATTCGCGCAGAACGCGAATAGCTTGCAGAAGGCCGCGAGGCTGAACTCGACCTGCTCCTCCCGCAGGAAGCAGGCGGACCAGACTATGACCGACATGGAGTTCAGGGTCATCTGCCCTAAGACGACCCCGAAGTACTTCAGGATTTGTCGAACCTCCGGCCACAGATGGAGCCGGAGGACCACATCTAAGTGTGTCTGGGGAATGCGAGCTCCCCCTCGAAGAGGTTGTTTACCTTCTCCCCCTCCCCAGGCCGCCTTGCCGAGAAGCCAGGTGGGACGTGATTGTTGAGGGCGTCGAGGTATTATCTGTTAGAAATGATGACACGGGGAAAGTCATGATCGGAAAAGGTCCAAGAACACTTACTCCGCCCGTCCGTGTCGCTGCTGCCGCCGCCCATTCCGCAGAAGGTTCGCTAAGCGGGTGAGGAAGTCTCCGCAGGAAGTAGGCAAGCCAGGGTTTGTAAGGAGCAGGGAAGGAGGTGCTTAAATGTGATAGATAAGCAAGGGCCGGCAGGGACTATTTATAGAAAGAAAAGAGTCGGGAAAATCTTCTACCTGCGGGAAAAGTGAAGATAGCAAAAATCAGGCCTAACGGTTCAACTTCTCGGCTCGCAATCGCGCTGCCAGGACCGTCGGCAGCGGATCATGCCCACCAGCGTCCGCACACGAGGCGGTCGAGCTGCGGCTCGCACCCGCCCAAAACCTTGGGCGAGCCGGGGAGACTCGCAACCAGCGAATTCCCGGCCTGCTCCCGCTAGATCAGGTTGGCGGGATGGATAAGCGTGTCAGACGGCCTCGCTCCCGCCTTAAAAAGCAATGGGCGAGCAAGACGACTTCATCCATACTCCCACCAAGGAAAGCCCAATAGCAGTACAATGAAAATAACATGCATCCGAAATCAGAAATCAGGCCCGCGGACGGGCGAGAGAAGTCCCAGATTATTACAGACATTGAAAGAGTTTCATAGTTGGGAAACCCTGATAAGCTAGTCGGTTTGGAGTCCGGATGCGGCCTGACCCGATGATAGACCGCGAGAAGGGGGTAGGTAGATAAATACTGGATTCATTTCCACCTACCCCGCCTCTGCGACCCGATCCGGGGCGGCATGCGAGGATAATGGTAGTCGCGAACCGCCACCAGCTCCTGCAGGGCCAAGCTGACTTGCTCCATGGCGTGCCTGAGCCGCTCCTCAGCCCACGTGATATGCACGCCAGGAGAAGTAACCTGCTCCCCTTCAGCCGGGCATCGGGCTCCAAATCTCCTGTAGCAGCAGAGTATGTTTCTGAAACAGCCGCGTCACCTGTCTCTTCATCCCCACCGCATCCATCGGGTCACCCAGATACTCTAAAACCCCTTCCACGTCAGGGGGAGTCGAATATCCCTCGCCCATCTCGGTTTCAGAGGAGATCGCGTTGTAACCTGTGAAAAAAAGAGTCAGAAGGGGCAAGCGAGAGCAAAACCGGCACAAGTGCGATCCTACCAGGGGTCAGCACGTCGCCCATACCGGTAGATGGTCGAGAAGAACCCGGCCACCCCTGGACGGGTTCCCCTTCAAAAGCTGCGAGAGATTTTCATAGCCCAGGAGGAATCAGCGATCGAGAGGTATTCGGGAGAGGCCGCCCCTGGCCTGAGGGGCTGGCGACCAACTCGGTTGTCAGCAGGAGATAACGATCCTCCTCCCCACCGCCTCCCCCTTCACACGACGTCACCTGCAGGGGTAGAAAGTTAGGAATGGAGCAACAAGCCAGGAGGGAAGTGCACATACCTCAGGGATGACCTTGGTGCCCGCGGCCAAGCTGGAGCCCGGGAAGTCATTCCCCAGGGACCTCCTGACAATCTTTCCTTTCACCGGCCTAAAGAAAGGGCCGGAAGACCCGCGAGCCAACCACGGTGCGGCCTCAAGGGCCTCCTCCCTGTTCTTTTGGCTCGCGGCTGCCAGCCGGGCTCGCACTTCCTCACTAACTGGCATGGTGCAGCAACAATTCGCTCAGAAAAGCAAAAGAAGGTAGGGATTCACCTGAGGGCTCGGTGGTGTATTTATAGACAGGTAGTGGGGCCCACCAAATATTCCACGACAGTTCAGCACAACAGTCACTGAACACGCGGGTTTGATGATTTTTCCAAGCTTGGTAAAGCTGAAAAAGAGAGGTGATTGTGTACAACCCCGTGTTTGCCGAGTGTGTCCGCCAAGCCAGGCGAGCGGACCAATGCGCCCGACCCACAATAGAATAATATGCGGGTAGACAGCTGGTGGCCAGCTCACTCCTGCCCAAATTAGGCGAGCGAGCTGCAGGAGCTGGCCCCTTCCCCCTAGCTTGCTCGCCAATCGTTGAGCAGAGTTCAAAGTTGAGCTTGACGAGTCCAGACCGGCAAGCCTCCCTCCGGGGCTCCCATAGTTGCAGTTCCAAGCCTGGCCCCCAGCTTGCTCTCATACAGGAGACCTAGCTGCCAGCCCACCTCGACACGGGCATTGGCGGGTCACGGTTGCCTGGCTCGCGCTCCCTCAAGAGGAAAAGGCAAGCTGCGTGAGCCAGGTCGTACTCGCCCCATGCGAGAAGAGAGTAGTGGCGAGCTGACATCCATATCCCTGGGACAGGCCCAGTGGGGCTCATAGGTGAAATTACCTTGATGCCCTTCCCATGGGTGTGAATAGCCTGTAAGAACAGCGGAGTTACGTTGTTGGCAGACCAAGTTGTGCTACACATAGCTGTTCAAAACAACAGAGGTTGGCTATTTGCAGGCCGTTCTCAAAATTCTATAAAAAAGAACCAAGGGGCACCTCAGAAAGCATGCTTTCATTCTCACTTGCTCCTTAGTATTTTAGTGCTTTCTGAGGTAGCCTTAGCTCGGCCTTTAGCTAAGGAGGGGAAGCGCTCTAAGATCTTCCGGGTGAGTGGTGGGTCCTACTCGCCGAGCCCTTGGGTCCTGTTCACTTTGATCTCTTTGTTGTATTTCTTGTAGGAGAGAAGTAGGTGCGCGATCACCCCTTTCCCCAAGGGTGGACTCTACGAGAGACCGAGTTTTCAGTTAAATGTTGAAAGCGAAAACTCGGTATCTCGTGGAGTCCACCCTTGGGGAAAGGGGTGATCGCGCACCTACTTCTCTCCTGCAAGTAAAGAAACAAAGAGAACAAAGTGAATAGGACCCAAGGGCTCGGCGAGGAGGACCCCCACTCATCAAGAAGATCTTAGAGCGCTTCCGCTCCTTAGCCAAAGGCCGAGATAAGGCTACCTCAGAAAGCGCTAAAATACTAAGGAGCAACTGAGAATGAAAGCGTGCTTTCTGAGGTGCCCCTTGGGTCTTATTTATAGAATTCTGAGAACGGCCTACAAATAGCCAACCTCCACTATTTTGAACAGCTATGTGCAGCCCAACTTGGTCTGCCAACAGTGTAACTCCGCTGTTCTTACATGCTATTCGCACCCATGGGAAGGGCATCTAGGTAATTTCACCTCTGTGCCCCACTGGGCCTGTCCCAGGGATATGGAGGTCAGCTCGCCACTACTCTCTTCTCGCATGGGGCGGGTGCGACCTGGCTCCCGCAGCTTCCATTTTCCTCTTGTGCGAGCGCGAGGCAGGCCACCGCGACCCGCCAATCAATGTACCGAGGCGGGCTAGCGGTCAGGTCGCCTGTAGGAGAGCGGACTGGCCGCCAGGCTTGGAACTGTATCCATGGGAGCCCGGAGGGAGGCTTGATGGTCTGGACTCGTCAAGCTCAACTTCAAACTCTGCTCGACAATTGACGAGCGATCTAGGGGGAAGGAGCCAGCTCGTGCGGCTCGCTCACCTGATTTGGGCGGGAGCGAGCTGGTCACCTGCTGTCTACCCGCATATTGTTCTGGTGCGGGCCGAGCGCCTTGGTCCGCTCGCCTGGCTTGGAGGACACACTCGGCGAACAGGGGGTTGTAAACAGTCATTTCATGCATCTCCACTTTTTTGGAGGTGGCCAACCTCTCAGGTACCAACCACCATGGCTCACAGTGGTAGTGGAGTGGATATATCAACTCGTAGGCTGGCAGGCATACTACCATGCGTACACCTTTTGTACACCTCAATGCTAATAACACAACAACAGAGCCCCTGTATACTTTTATTGGCAACTACTAGTCTTCCATTGTCGGGTATGCTATTAGGGCGCATAGTGTTCCAGACCTCGGTGTAAACATCCTACCGGTCTCCCAAAGGTCGACACTCTGCACTAGAGTCATCGTACTTCCGTTGGTATGCCGACTTGAAAGAAATGGGATAGATCTTAACTTGCACTAGTTAGAGTTATATATATACTAAGAAAAGAAAATCACAGCACAAAAGTAAAGAAAAGAGAGCAAGCAACACAGAAGACACAAGGATTATAATGGTTCCCCCCAACTGGGTACATCCACTCTTATACCATCCTGGTAGGAATCCACTAGCAGGTTTTGATCAGGCGAATGCCACCATAAGATCTATTTCCATGGAGATCTCGCAACCCTTTAAGCTTTTGATCAGGTGCCCAAAAACCAAGAGTTTACTTTTGAATGGAGTAAAAACAATGTACACGCTAAAGGGAAAGAAGTGATGTTGTCTTCTCTATCTCTAATCAGCAGAGAGAAGACTTTAGTGGATTTGATGATGTCAGAGCTCCCCCTGAGATGTTTAATGGTTCAGGATTGCAGGAAGCTTTACTTCAGGGTGTGGGCCTTCAAAGTGATGATTATCTCCAGCAAGCTTTCAGACTGATATTGATGTGTGTCTCTTGAAAGCCTGGCGCAGATGAAGAACTCTGATGATTGTCTTGATTGATGCAGAGTTCCTCCTTCTCTGTACAAAGGAAAGACTTCACTGTATCTCTACACACTACTATGCTCTGTGTTGTGTTTTCTGTCTTTCCGTTAATCTCTTATATCAAATTCAAACATTTGGATTCATTCATCTTGATAACGGCGGAAGCATTCCCGAGAGTAGACGACGCCTTGGGAATTAATCCACAATTAACTTCTGAAACTGCCCACTTTGAACAGCTATTTACATTGGGAATGTTTAGCACTAAATATTCTGACTGTAATTAATCCTAAATTTAATCCGCTAACTGTAAATAAATAGGCCTGAAATATCTTCACTGAATTCGTCGACTGGAGCTTACAGATCTTCGAGCTCAGCTTTTGTTTCGTCGAGCAGGGAATCTGACTTGAGTTCAGCAATCATCGACCTGAGCTTGGAGTTCGTCGAGATCAGCTGGATTTCGTCGAGCAGAGCTTCTTGCTTGAGATCAGAGTTCATTGACCTGAGTTCAGGGAAGGAACTCAGAGTTCGTCGACCTTAGATCGTCGTTCGTCGACCTGAGTTCGACTATCGTCAAACTGATTTTCTGACTTTGTCTTAACTGCATTTCTCGGAATTATTTCAGCAATTCTGGAGAGTCCTTCTGATGCAAGTCCTGGAAATAAACCTATGACCCATGACTATACATTGTTGGTCAATCTAAACAAACATAATAGTGATCCTTGCCCAAATCAGAACTAGGGTTCCAACAATCTCCCCTATTTTGGTGAGGACACTATTTACATAAAAACAAATAAAATACAAAGCAAAAACAATCTGCCTGATTTATAAAAATTTTCAGCATATGTATAAGGGTGCTTTGAGAAATAAAATAAATAAGACATATCTATTACTGCAACCACTCAAGCAATGTCCTCTTTATAAAACAAACAATCTCGACCTATATACTGTTCCTTACACACATTCCTTGCACCAAATCTGAGTAGAATTTATAACATAGTAGAATAAACAGTCTCTCTATACTGTTGTAGCCTTTCAAACAATCTCTCACTATACAGCCACTGATGTATCCTCTATGTTGGCTGAGACTAAAGCTTTTGATTACTATCAAATACCACTGTTCCTCTATGGTAAGATAGGGCTTTTCCTTAAAAGAGAGGTTAGAAGTTCTGGACCCAGATTACCTTGGGTCCTGGTTCTTTTTTATAATAATTAGAAATTAAAGAATATCCAGGTTGATTTTTATAACCAAGTGGATAATATTTCCTAGGAGGGATTATCCACTTAGTAAAAGGATTTTTAAAATATTGAGTTTGATTATAATTTTGAAGAGAATAAAAGTTTCTGTTCGGAAATCTTGAGTTCGACGAATTAAGGTACATTCGTCGAGCTGAGTTCGACGAATGATAGTGGTTTCATCGATCTCTATTCAGAGAATAATAGAAATTGTTTTCTCTATTCCATTTTCGTCGAACTCTGTTGGACGAATCATATTTGTTTCGTCGAGCATATATTCCTAGCCATTTAAAATTAAAATCTCTGTTCATAGTTCGTCGAGCATTGTTCGACAAATGGTGTTGTTTTTGTCGAGCTCGGTTCGACGAATTATTTTGAACAAAAAATTTCTGAAGATTTTTAAGTTGATTTGCTTTGTTCTTTTGCAAGTCTTCAGTATTTTTATTTATGTTCTCTAACTTTTCTTTTCCTTTAATTGATTCTAAATGACTTATTTGTTCAAGAGCATTCTTTAAATCTTCTTTGAGTTTTATATTTTCAGAAGATACATTATTTAATTTCTCTCTGAGAAGTTTTATTTCCTTCTTAGATTGAATCAAATCTTCACACAACAATTTAAAATCAGTTTTAAATTCTTCCGATGAAAGATCAAGGGTAGAGATTACCTGATCTTCTTTTGATTCACATTCTGATTCTTCATCAGAGTCTGATTCTTCATCAGGGTGGCTGCAGGAAGAATTTATTGTGTTCAGGCAAAATTCTCTTGCTCTTGACTCTTCTTCATCTTCAGTTGTACAAGATGAAGCTTCAGAGTCACTCCAAGTTTCAGCTTCACAGTTTCTTCCTTTAGCTGATCCTGCAACCATTGCTGTGAGTGAGTTCCATATATCTTTTATTGATGAACATTCAGCAATTTCCTGAAAAATATCATCAGACATTGATTGTGCAAGAATATTCATTATTTGTGCATCATCAATCTTTAGCCTTTCTGGGCATCTGTCCATTGAGATGATGGAACACCATTGGTACATGTTGTTGCCTGAAGTTGAGTAGGTCCTGATAAAATAGAATAAAAATATTTTCATCAATGGAGATCATATAGAGCCTAATCTCTGTCTTCCATAGTGCAAGCTTATTTAGATTGTATATAGGAAGTCTTGTGCTTGAAAACTCTTCATTTTGTGTCATGATAAACTCTAAAGATATATAAGATCTATCAGATCGTTTTGGTTCAGGTGTTAGCCTATACAACCAATGAACCTAGCTCTGATACCAATTGAAATAAAAGGGATAGATCTTAACTTGCACTAGTTAGAGTTATATATATATACTAAGAAAAGAAAATCACAGCATAGAAGTAAAGAAAAGAGAGCAAGCAACATAGAAGACACAAGGATTATAGTGGTTCTCGCTAACTGGGTACATCCACTCTTCTACCACCCTGATAGTAATCCACTAGCAGGTTTTGATCAGGTGACTGCCACCATAAGATCTATTTCTAGGGAGATCTCGCAACCTTTTGAGCTTTTGATCAGGTGCCCAAAAACCAAGAGTTTACTTTTGAAGGGAGTAAAAACCCTGTACACGGTAAAGGGAAAGAAGTGATGTTGTCTTCTCTGTCTCTAATCAGCAGAGAGAAGACTTTAGTGAATTTGATGATGTCAATGATAAGCCCGGAATCCGCGACCTGCCCGCGCAGCTTTCCAGACCGGGCGGCCTGCCTACTCAAGCCGCCAAGCCTCCCAAGCCGGCGGTCTCCATGTCAGGCCGCTGCCAATGCCGATCCTGCTCAGCGACAAGGCCCAAGGACCCAGCCGTCAGCTCGCCAGGAGGAATCCGCCAGGCCGCGCGGCTTCCCTCCTTTCTTGTTTCTTTCTCTTTTGCTTCCCCTCACCTCTGCCCGGTTCTCCTGTACCCCGGGCAGCCGGTATTTTAGCCCTGCCCGTTTGGGCAGGCCCCCGAGCCTATAAATAGGGGGAGGGTGCACTCCCCAAGACACGCTGACTGGGATCCAGGAGCTCGCCTGTTAAGAGCTGCGGTCTCAAGTCTAGTGTATTGCGGCTTGTAGTCCGGCCGGCTTCCTCTTTTACTCGTTGTAACTGTTTCTCATTTTTAAGTAAAGGAAAGCCCGCCGCAAGAGTGGCATTTAAGCCGCGGCGGGCGAACTCTGCTGTTGCCGCTGCCAGCGGCCCCCCCTTTTCCGGTCCTTTAGCCGCGACCGCTAGTAACCAATTGGTCGACAGTCTTCTCTTTTCCTCCCCTATTCCCCGGTGTTCGAACCGTTAGCTGGTGGTGCCCGACTCCCTGTCCGTTTTCGTGCATCAACAGTTAACACGCGGCCTTCAGATCTCGACTAATCGATGAAATCAGCGGTCTAGCTAATTAGACCGCTCTATCCTCTAGGGTTCAGTGGCCTGTCGAGCAAGTCGCGACTTCGCCGGCTAAGGCTTTCAGCCCGCCTCCCGCACTGTGGAACTTGGCATTTCTATCCGCTCTCTTTTCAGCCGGTCTTCTTATCGGTTTGCAGTATCGTCTAGCTGACACGTTAAGCCGCCGCTGTTCTGCGGTCTCTTGAAAAAGTTCGGCTATTTCTCTCTTTTCAGGATGAATCCTGCAAAGGGTCATGGTAAATCAAGCCGCATCTCAGTGACTACAGATCTCTCAGAAGTGCAGGATTGCTCGTATTTTAATAGTGAGGTTGTGGACCCTCATAGAGAAATTTTTGCAAACAGTGTTGAGCGTAGCCTAGAATCTGTTGCAAATGAACCTCTTTGTGAGGAAGAAGAAGAGGCCCCTTCTCCATTCATTAGTCGAATTCAGTGGGATACTGTCTCCGATGACTTCAGAGTACCGCGTCTCCCGGAGTATTCTGGATGTGATGATCCGTTTTCTCATTTGCAAGCTTTTGAATCAGCTATTTCACTGAGAAAAGTGTCAAATGGAGTAAAATGCAAACTCTTCGTTATATCTTTTGGCAATGTTGCAAGAGAATGGTTTTATAGCCTCCCATCTCGATCAGTAACCAGCTTTAAGGATCTTCGAAGTCAATTTATTTCTAGATTCGCTATTTACAGGAAGCGGAAAAGAGACGTTGGAGCTCTCTTCCGAATCAAGCAAGGAATTGACGAGTCCAATCCAGATTTTGTTGATCGGTTTCAAAAGGAGGTTTTAGATATTTGTAGCGTCCATCAAGACTATTACTTGTATGCTTTCATAAATGCACTTCAAGAAGGCCCATTGAAATTCAAGCTCACCACAAAATATCCCAAAAGCTACGGAAATCTTATTGATATAGTTAATACATTCATAATGGGCGAAGAGGCAAATAAAGGTTATGTTTCGTTTCTGAATCAAATGGCTAAACAATCTCAAGGGACTTCTGGTCAACAGCAATCTATTTCCTCACAAGATGTTTTGCAAGTTGAATTTTGCAAGTCTCCTTATATTCTCAAGGATAAAACTCCAAAGTATGAAAAAGGTTCAGGTAAGTATGTTGAGTTCAAAATTCCTATGGAAGATCTTTTGATAATCATTCAGGGAATGCCTGAGTTCAAGAAGCCTCGGCATATGAAATCCAAAATCAAGTATCGGCACGAGCAACTTTTTTGCAAGTATCATAAAGATATTGGTCATCTAGCAGAAGATTGCATAGCTCTCAGGGAATTGGCTAATCAACTTGTAAGAGCTGAAAAGCTGCAAGAATATGTTATTTAGTAACTCTCTAAGGCAATCTTCCATTTCTTACTCAATAATTCAAGCAGTGATTCCTCTTTCTTTCTATAAAGAAAAGTGCTTATGTTCAGAATAGTACATAACATCTCCTTCACAATCGGTATTAATGAGGCATGATAAAACTATAGATATATATCCTTTGTCACTTCCTTAACATCATGCAAATGTTACTTTTTCATTTGAAGCTTATTTTTAGCTTTACTCTTTATGCCAATATGCATGCATGTAGGGGCAAGAGCCCCTTTCGAATTCTTAAGCCCTCCACATCCCGCTTGACTTCAGTCGCAGATGTGTAGTGGGTTTTTCGCTTGGCCTTCAGTCACAGACATTGCGTACCCGTCACGCATGACTTCAGTCACAGACATGCATTACGTACTTGTCCCGCTTGACCTTCATCGCAGACATTGCGTACTTGTCCTGCTTGACTTCAGTCGCAGACGTTGCGTACTTGTCCCGCTTGACATCGGTCATGGATTTTAAGAATTTCGATCCCGCTTATGTGTTCTTTGTGTGGAAAGCAATGCCACATGCACCTGCCCACATTGACACATAAGTGCATGTCTTCACCTATTTTTGCAGGACAACACGCGCCTATCCGCTATCTCGCGGCTTTATTAAGGGGCCTGTGCAGGTTGTATAATTAATTACACAAGCCGCCCGGTTTCATATTCCGGCTTAAGTTTTTTAACTTTCCTGTTCCTACCTGCCGGATTATCATTAATATATTTGGGAACTCGGCCGACTTACGTCCGCCTATCCGCTATTCAGTATCTTATTTGGCTCAAATATATCAATTGCCGGTTTGTTATTCATATGGACAGGAAGTCGCCCGACCTGTGTCTGGCACTTAATTCCTGGCTTTGATCTGCCGACTTATGGTATTAATTATATTAGCTAATCAGCGAACTGTCGTCACAAAAATTCCCGGCTTCCATATGCCTATATCGGCCTGTATTATCGGAAGCCGAAGCTTGTTTCTCTATTCTTGTTCCTTTAATCAAATGGGCAATTCGTTTCAGAGTTCGCCCTAGCCGCAATCTAATATTTCAATGTTATGGATGTCTGCCGACTGCGACAAGTGGCCGCGCGGCTTAGCGGTCACGGTTTATGTATGAGCAAGCCGCGACAATTCAGCTCTTCCAGCAGATAACGTTGAATAATTCATCATGGAAAATTGCGGTTTAAGTTATTAGCCGCTCGGCTTATCGTCGACGTGCACTCCGGTATAAACCGCAGGAAAATATCTCTCTCTTGCGGATAGCTTTGTTGAAGTCGCAGCGCAAACTCAGCCGGTTTACATACTTATATTTTAAAATCGGAAGCTAAACTGAGACCGCGCGGACTTAGTCAAGTAAGAAAAGTGAGATGTAACAAAAAGAAAGGTAAAATTGCCTTCATTTCTATTTCATTAAGTATTACAAAATAGTAATCGCGCGGTTACAAAAACAATACCGCCGATTTCAAAAAGTTCAAAATACAAAAACAAGTTATAGATTTTCTAATCGCCCGGTTTGAGCTTCTTAGTCGCAGGAGAATCCAAATCACTGCCATCGCCAATGTCGACGGATGATAGAGAGTATCCGCTGCTAGTTGCGGAGCTCGCTGAACCGCCAGAAGTTGTCGAGTCTGGCCGCGCGGTCTTCGATTCTTGGCCGCCGGACTCAGGCGATGTGCGTGGACTCCGGCTTCCCTGGCCGACCTCTTCCACCGCGTCTCCGACCACCTCGCCGACTTCTTCCCCGACCTTGGCCTTGCCCTTGATCGACCTATAGACGTCGGCCACCTGCTCTTTCAGGGAGGGGTAGATGTCGGCACATGTAAAGTCGGTGAAGCCGGTGGCCAAGCCGCCAAGGTCCCGGAGGCGGTTAAGCGCTCCATCGATCCCTTGGACGAGTTGGGGGAAGACTTGGTCTTGGAAGATGGGGTTGGCCGGGTTGTACATTTCCTGCAAAACAAACTAGAGGTAAGGTCGCGCGGTTACATAATGCTAACCGCACAAGTATGGGTAACGGCTTACCGTCTCCTTTTCCTTAAACCGCTTGTTCTCTTCTTGTTGTTCGCCTAACTGTGTCTTCAGGCCGCTGTTCTCCTTCATCAGCTGCTTGTAGGCAAGGCCCATGAAGTGACTTGCCATGAAGCTCCTCGCGCCGACTTGTGCGGCTAGCCGCGGCAGGTCGTCTGGAGGAACTCGCCGCATCGCCTTCAAGTTGCGCTTGCCCTACAGCGCGCCGCCAACCGCACTCGCGTGGCGGCTTACTTCTTCTTGCCCCCAGTAGGGGAGGGCGGTGGAGATCGTCACTGACTTACCGTCCGGACTCCACTGCAAGGCCGGATCGCCGTGAAGGTCCTTCAGGCTGCTGCCCGTTCCGTGCAGCATGAACTCTCCAGAGGAGTCCGACTCCTCCTCCTCCGCAGCTCGCGCCGGCTTGGCCCGCTTCGCTCTCTTTTCTCTTTGAGTGAGGGTCAAGCCGCCAGGAGTCTGCGGCTTGTTCAGCGGGACCGCCACAGCAGCTGCAAAGATAAATGCAAAGTTAGTTTCCAGTCCGTGCGGCTAAGATATCAGGTCGGCCGGCTTGGAGCTTACTGTCTTCCGCCTCAATTCCAACTAGAGACGGCAACAGCGGGATGTAGTGGTTTACATCAAGCCGCTCGCCTTTGAAGAAGTCGTAGATCTCCTTCTCCATGCGGTCCAAGCCACTGCTGCCGAAGGCGGCTTCTTCGCGGATTTGGGGGTCGACCGGCAGCAACCCCAGGTTTCCCTCGAAGATAAGAAACCGCTCCGGCCAGTTCGCGATCTTGTTGGCCAAGTTGACTATCTTCAGCCCTCTACAGCCGAAGTAGAGGTGCGCCCGGAAGATCTTTGTCCCGGAGTCCGGGATAGACCGCACCGAGAAGCATTCTCTGAAGAGCCTCACAGAGAAGCAGACTCTTTCCGACCTGAGGTAGGAGATGAAGCTGTAAATGGCGGCTATCGAGTTTGGGGGAAGTTGTCCGGGCACAACCCCGTAGTGGTCGAAGACCGCTACGGGCTCTAGCATGACCGGGAAGCTGAAGCCGCAGTCGAAGTGGTCGATGGGGACCGCGATCTGATTTGAATTGGAGGAGTTGATCCGCTCATCCTGTCGGGGAAGCCGCGCGATCAACGGACTTCCTTGCATGTGTTTCTCGACAAAGTCATCCAGCTCGGCTTTTGTAAGCCGACATTCTTTATGGTCAGCTGAGTGGAAAGCGGAGGCCGCGTCTGTCCTAACCGCAGTGGCCTTGTCAGACCGCAACAACTTGGACTTAGCCCACATCCTTCTTGATTTGTGATGAAATCTACGGGATCTGCTCTATTTATAGAAAATCCGTGAAGCTACAGTGCCCAACATCAAATCGCGGCTAGTCGTCACGCCGCGCGGCCTAAGTCCGCTGGAAGTGCAGGTCAGCTTAGTGACCAAGCCGCCGTTTAATTCGTCAGTCCGCACGGCTATTTCCCTGCACTTAGAAAAATTCTATGGTGAATCATGTGGGTATCAACCATTCAAGCCGGCGTTCTGTTTGCCAGACCGCGCGGCTACTATCCTAATCTTTAAATTTCTCAGAACAAAGCAGCAGACATGTGGATTATAAATTCAAGCCGCATAAGCCGCATTCAGTTCGCATCATAATAGAATACAACAGTTTACAGCAATCAAATTGTCCAACATCCAGAGAAAAAATATATATTACAACATATTATTCAAATGTCCGCGCGGCTTAGTTCTCTCAAGTCGCTCAGGATCGTTTGTCGTCTTCTGGCCTGTCTCTTCCTATGTGCGCGACCTGTTCACCGGTCTGCACAATCGCAACGTACACCTGGCTAACCAGATTGTGAAGAACATGCAGAGACCGATGAACTCGCGCAGCGTCGCGCTCTACTCTCGCAAACAGTATCATGGGGATCGCCTGGACCCCCAGACCGCTTGGAACTGCGACCTGGTTAGGTGCCGCGGCCACCGGCGGATGCGAAGTCTCGCCAGAGGCCGGGCGGCTAGTACCCGGCAACTCTGCAGGAGTTGGTAGTGCAGGCCGCTGTTCTCCGTCGGTCTCCGCCGGCAGGTCTTGGTTCTCGCCGCCTTCAGCATGTGGGATCTCTTCTCTGTCTCCTTCCAGCCGCGCGGCCATCAGCAAATACTTCTCCGTCCTTTCCTGCTCCAAGGCGACCTGCATCTCAGCAATCTTCGCCTCAGCGATTTCCATCGCGGTCTGGAGTCTGGCGGTCTCTTCCTTCCTCGCGGTCTGGAGCCTGACAGTCTCTTGTTCCATCGCAGTCTTCAGCCTCGCGGTCTCCTGCTCAAGCGCAGTTTGCAACCTTGTGGTCTCTTGCTCCAGGGTGGTTTGCAACTCTTGGATCCTTTTTTCCGCGGCCTCCTGGGCAACCCGCTGCTGTTCGTCTTTAATCCGCAGGGTTTCGGTGGTCGCGTCCAAAGCCGCCTGCAGCGTGCCGACGTCCTTCTGGAAGTCGGCCATCTCCTTCTCGTGAACACTTGGAGGCGGAGGCGGTGGCAGCATAGACAAAAACGACGTCAAGTCGCCCGGTTTCATCGCGGTCTCCGGTACACCTGCAGAAGAGAAACCGCAGTCAGGTTCAGCCGGATTGTTGCGATTCTAGAAAGAAAATCGGTAGGATAAGACCGCCGATTTGATGTTAATCTCCTCCAGAGGCCGCGGTATGGATTTTAATCACTGGCCGCCTGAGCCCCTCAGGATCTATCCTCTTCAGCTTTTCTTTCCATAGCCGCTCGGTTTCCTTTGCTCGGCTTTTCAGTTGAGCCGTGGTAAGGAAAAAGCTGGCCGGCGGATTTAATATAATATTCGCACCCTTCTTCCTTGACCGCGACTTGTAGAATTTAATAATTCGCCTAACATCCAGGTGTTTACCTTGCAGCAATGGAAGTGCGGTCACCACCGGCTTATCAGCGATCAGCTTCTTCATCTCCTCCATCTTCTCGCGAAGCTTCAGTTTCTCGGCTCCTTCAGAAGCCGCGGAAGCCGGTTCGCCAGGCTTCTCCCCAATAACCTGGATGTCGGGGCGGTCAACCTCCTCAGAGGCCGCTGGTGTCACCAATAGCGCGTCTTGCTGCTGGAGAGTCTCCATGCCCTTCAGGAGCTCGCTCAGCGAATCGCTAACCGCAGGTGTACCCTCCAGTTCACTCGGCTTGTAATCCGGTGTGGGCGGGTTCTCGGGTAGCTCCTTCTCGTGCAGCCTGTGTTGCAGACTGTCCGCGCCGGTCTTTTCGAAAATATTCCGGTTTCTGGCGTGCAACTTCCTCATCTTCCTCTTCATCCTTTCTTCAAGGGTTTTGCTCCTTTCTTTCCGCCGTTTCAGGGAGCCGAACACCGTTTCAGTCCGCTTGCGCTGTTCAACCAAAGTCCGCTCGGGTTCCTGCGCCTTCTTCGGCTCGTTGTCATCCACAACGATTAAGTCGGCCTTGCCCGGCAATTCGGACGGTTTCCCAGATTCAACACTCTTCTCCTCCGTCCCACCGATTTTTAGGAGTGGTTCTCCTGATGGAGAGAAAGTCAGGTCGAAGGATTTGGCAATTTCGGTTTGCAGTGGAGCAGCCTTCGAGACCGCTTTGGGATCTACTGCGGCCTGCGATGGTCCGCCGAGGATCTCTGTCGGCCTCTTTTCAGCTCCAGAAGCCGCTGATGTCTCCGGCTTCCCAGTCTTCTTGGCAGTCTGACGGGCAGAATCATTCGAGTTCTCGCTCCGGCTCTGCTTCGTTTCTGGCGGTTTCTTGTTGCGGGCTAACATTGATGACATCACATCCATCGCTAGAGAAATCGCGTCAGCTTGCAAAATTCTGATCGCAAGTGGTGAGTAGCGACCCGTGGCTTGGCAGGAATCCTGAAGAATGTCAAGGGTCAGGGGATTTTATAGACGACGATGAAGCAGTCACGGTCTCCGGCTTAGTTCTACATTTTCGAAGTTTTTTGGAAACTTAAAAATGTGCGGGGATTATGATAAGCCCGGAATCCGCGACCTGCCCGCGCAGCTTTCCAGACCGGGCGGCCTGCCTACTCAAGCCGCCAAGCCTCCCAAGCCGGGCGGTCTCCATGTCAGGCCGCTGCCAACGCCGACCCTGCTCAGCGACAAGGCCTAAGGACCCAGCCGTCAGCTCGCCAGGAGGAATCCGCCAGGCCGCGCGGCTTCCCTCCTTTCTTGTTTCTTTCTCTTTTGCTTCCCCTCACCTCTGCCCGGTTCTCCTGTACCCCGGGCAGCCGGTATTTTAGCCCTGCCCGTTTGGGCAGGCCCCCGAGCCTATAAATAGGGGGAGGGTGCACTCCCCAAGACACGCTGATTGGGATCCAGGAGCTCGCCTGTTAAGAGCTGCGGTCTCAAGTCTAGTGTATTGCGGCTTGTAGTCCGGCCGGCTTCCTCTTTTACTCGTTGTAACTGTTTCTCATTTTTAAGTAAAGGAAAGCCCGCCGCAAGAGTGGCATTTAAGCCGCGGAGGGCGAACTCTGCTGTTGCCGCTGCCAGCGGCCCCCCCTTTTCCGGTCCTTTAGCCGCGACCGCTAGTAACCGATTGGTCGACAGTCTTCTCTTTTCCTCCCCTATTCCCCGGTGTTCGAACCGTTAGCTGGTGGTGCCCGACTCCCTGTCCGTTTTCGTGCATCAACAGTTAAAGCTTCCCCTAAGATGTTGAATGGTTCAAGATTGCAGGAAGCTTTGCTTCAGGGTGTAGGACTTCAAAGTGATGATTATCTCTAGCAAGCTTTCAGACTGATATTAATGTGTGTCTCTTGAAAGCCTGGTGCAGATGAAGAACTCTCATGATTGTCTTGATTGATGCAGAGTTCCTCCTTCTCTATACAAAGGAAAGCCTTCACTGCATCTCTACACACTACTGTGCTCTGTGTTGTGTTTTCTATCTTTTTATTAATTGTTGATGCACGAAAACGGACAGGGAGTCGGTCACCACCAGCTAACGGTTCGAACACGGGAAAAAGGGGAGACTGCGAGCAGCGATCTACTAAGCGGATGAGAGCTGAAAGAGGAGCAGGGCCGTGAACCACGGCAACAACAGACTTCGCCCGTCGCGGCCTGAATGCCTCTCTTGCGACGGGCTTTCCCTTGATTGAAGAAGAAGTGGGTTACAAGTGAAAGGAAAAGACTGAGGGAAGTAGAGCCAGGGGGAGTCCGCAAGGCACAGGATTCGAGTCCGCAGCCTGTAACAAGTAGGCTCCTGGGTCCGAGTCAGCGTGCCTTGAGTGCACCACCCCCCTATTTATAGGATAGGGGGCCTGCCCAAGCGGGCAGGGCTAAAATAACCGGCTGCCCGGGGTACAGGAGAACCGGGCAGCGGTGACGGGAAGCAAAAAGAAAGAACACGCCAGTCCGCACAGAAGGGGCGGACTGGGCTCGCGAACTGGAGCTTCCACTGCTGCTGGGCGCGGCCACTGGAGGCTGGCGGCCTGGGCGGACGGGATACTGCGTCCGCCGCTGGAGACTTGCCCAACGCGCCGGCGGACTGAGCGGACTGGACTTTGCGTCTGCTGCTGGGGTACCATCCTTGGCGCCCGACTGGCGACAGTGCCGGACTGGGCGGACGGACAAATCCTGTCCGCGCCTGCTGAATGGGGGCTTTGGGAACTTGGAGTATGTTGCGGACTGAGGGGTTAACATAATCCCCGCACATTTTTAAGTTTCCAGAAAAACTTCGAAAATGTTTCTTTAACCGCCGAGTCCGCAAACCTCGAAAATGCTGCCAAAGCTATAAATACTGCTGGAGGGTCTGGATCTGCCGAGAATCTCGATCGACACGGGGCGATACTCACCACTTGCGGTCTCCACTTTCCAGTCCGGCATGGCAAGACTTGGTACATTCCTCTCTAGCTTCACTGCCAAAGGCGACTCGGAGCCGTCAACGCCAATGAAGACCAAGAAAATTGCAAAGAGGCCGGCAAGACAAGATCCTGTCCGCCTCGCAGGAGAAAACTCCCAGAACGAGAAGCCTGCGGAGAAAGCAGTCCGCCACGTCGATGTTTCTGCTCGCAAGGATGCCGTAGTCGACGCCGAACCATTGAGTGAGAAGATGGCAACCTTGTCGGACTCCGCCCCTTCTCAGAAGACTGCGACCTCGGCGGACACTACTGACGAACACATGGAGACTGACATATCTTCCCCCAATGCCTCGGTGCAAATCGTTGACTTGGACGAAGAAGACCGGCAGACTGAGGTAGAGGACAACGCGCCCTCAAAGGCATTGTCTGCTGTGAATCCTGAACCTGTCCGCGCTGACCAGCCTGATTTAGGGGGGTCCGCCGCGGATGCTGCTGAGAAGACCGCCAAGAGGAAGAAGAGGAAGAGAGACGGAGAGACCGTCGCTGAGCGGGTTGAGAGGAGGCTGCGCGCTATGAAGGAAAAGAACATCTCCAAGCGGACTGGGGAAGCGGACTTACAACACAGGCCGCGCGACAAAGAAGTTCCAGACGGCGATCTGGTTACTCCGGAGGCCCAAATCCAGGGAGAGAATTCCCTCTCAACGGTCAGTATTTCCACGGATGAGATATTTGATTCTATAGACGTCGATCAACTTGACTTAATCCAGGACTCCTTGCTGGTTATGCTGCAGCAGAATGAGGCAGGGACTGCTGGAGATAAGGGTGACGAACTCCCTTCCTTGTCCGCTGCGGAGGAAGAGGAGAGGGAGAGGCTGAAGGAGAAGATAGAGGAACAAAAGAAGCAAATCGTTGCTCATGTTGCCGCGGTCGAGGCAGCCTCGAAGCAGGCCGCGGCGGACAAAGCTGCTGAGGATCTGAGGATTGCGGCGGAGCTGATGCGGTCAGGTAAACTTCAGCCGGCGCCCAAATACTTTCAGCGCAAGTGGCTTTACAGGTCGCCGCCGCGGACGTCAAGACCGATCAAAATTATCACCAAGACGGACGATATCGTGGTCTCAACAAGTGCGGCTGCCGAGAGAAGAGCAAGGGTTCACCGTGAATGGAAAAAACGGTTAAGCGCCTTTGACCCAGAGCGGGCAAGGCGGCCAATCATCTTTGATAGTCGGAAACTCGCTGCCGCTATATCTAAAAGTGATCTTTTATCCTTCATTTTAGTCCGCCGCGAACTGCCTTTGAATGCGAAGTTTGACTTTATTTGTTGCAGGTAGAAAGTCGCTGCCGGGCTCCATAGAGAGTGGCGAGATCGTGGTCACACCCAACACTGGTGCCGACGCGGTCTCACATGTGGAGTCCACGGAAGATGAGCCACCCAGCCTGAGTATGATAAAAGAGTTAGAGAAGAAATTTGAAGCTGAAATGCAATGTGTCAAAGCAGAGTTAGAGAAAGCGGCGGAGCGCGAGAGGGCGTCCGCGGCGCGCGAGAAAGCTTTCGCAGAACGCGAGAAGGCCCTCAAAGACCAGGTCGCCAGCATCTCGCGGGCACTGGAGAGGTCTGAAAGGGAAAAGAAAAGGCTCGCGGATGACGTCCGATACTACAGAGGCAAGCACTTGGCGTCGGCTCGTGAAGGAAAGGAGAAGCGGACTGCTGAGGTTGCTGAGCAGAGGCCGCGGGCGTCAGATCGCGTTCCTCCTGAGATCGCGGCACCGGCAGGTGGCCAGCAGCCCGCGGATGAGGAGCCGAGGCCGGCAGCGGAGCCAATGGTGCCTCTCAGTCGAGTTGACCGGGAAGCCGCCCATATGCACCGGACTATAAACGTCATCCATCACCATCTCTACCGGGTATACAGTGAAATTCTTCAGATAAGCGATCAGGCGGCTCATCTATACAGGGACAGAGCAGAAAAGCCGGCGCGGACGGACAACAGGGATCGCTGAGTCCGCAATTCCTTGAACTTATCTGGTTAAATGTATATTGTTTGTATGATTACTCAAACGATGCTGTGCTGTGAACTGAATTCTGTTTGATCTGTGCGGATCCAGATTATATGTCCGCTATTCTTATGTAGCTTTATCTTTGGCATGATCTGTGGCGGACTGTGCGGACTAGCGCTGTGTCCGCTTCTTGCTAACCTGCAGGTGGGAAAATACGCGACCTGAGCGGATAGGGAGCTGCGACGGCCGCGACTTGGCCCTGAATTTCCCTTGGAATGTTAATTTGTCTTTGTATCCGCGTTATTTGTTTGGCTGCTTTTTAATTTTTTGCGGACTGTGCGGATTGAATATGCGACCTACGCGGACTGGCCAAAAAGCTGTCAGAAATTTTATCTATAAATAGTGCCTTCTGCTTTTTTTATGTAGGAAATTCCTGAAGTAAACGAAACCCTGCGGCCTGCAACATGGTGTCCGCGCGTACTGATGCTGCAGTCGCCTTCCACTCTGCCGACCACAGAAAATGCACTTTGAAAGAGGCTGATCTGGCGGCTTTTGTTGAAAGGAAGATGGCGGACTCCTACATTCTTGTCCGCCTACCCGCACACCAGGAAAGATTGAACTTCTCGACGGCGACCCAGATCGCCATTCCAGTTGACCACTTCGACAGCGGATTCAAGTTCCCGCTCTTATGGGAGCTTGCCGCAATTTTCGAGCACTACGGGATGGTCCCAGGCCAGCTCGCGCCGAATACCGTCGCTGCGATCTGCAGCTTCCTCTCTTACCTGCGATCTGAAAGGATTGCCTTCTCAATGAACATCTTCCGAAAAATATTCTCTGTCCGCTCCATAACTGCCTCTGGAGGCCGCCCCTACAAGGGCGTAATTTACTTCTATTGTAGGGGGATGAAAGTAGTGGGTCTTCCAAACAAGATCCACAACTGGACCTCAAGGTTCTTAATCTTTGAGGGCGACCTCGGGTTCGCGCACACTTATCCGCAAGTGCGCGCGGACTCTGCTTTCAAAAACGTGCAGCTGAACGAAATGGAGTCCGCAATTGTCGAGTTCCTGGCCAACGCCAGGCTTGATATCGAGCACTACCTTCCGCTGCTGGCGAGCTTAGCGGACGTCACGCCTGAGGACAGTAAGTATTAGCGGACTCAGATTTTGTATCCGCCGCCACCATGCTTTTTAACCGGTTCTCTTTTTGCAGCGACCTTGGCGGTGCCCGCCAACCTGCCGCAGACGCCAAGCGGCTTTGTTCCTACACAAAAGGAGAAGAAAGAAGCGGTTGCAAAGAAGAGGAAGGAGGAAGGGGATGTCGCAGCGGACTACTCCTCCTCCGAAAGCTTCTCCATGACCGGCTTTGGCATCAGCCAGAGGGACCTTAGGGGGAACCCTATGGTCCATTGGCACAGCAAGGAGAAGCATGTCCGCTTATCCACCGCACTTCCCTCATGGAGGAGTCCGCGGATAACGCGCCACGCCCATGTTGCGCTCTCCACTCTCTACGGAAAGCGCAACTTGAGCGAACTGAAGAAGGTGCCCGCCGCCGACCTCCCTCTGCTGGCCTCTCAGGCCTCTGCGAACAGCGCGGTGACAAATCATTATGTTGCCACTCTGGCCAGAGACATGTTGAGGAAAAATGAACAGCTTCAGAAAGATAATAAAGCGCTGAGGGAAAGGAACGCGCGGCTGGGAGAAAGGAATGCCCGGCAAAGAGAGGAGCTGGCGGTGAGTTGAATTCGCCGCGATCTGGATTTGCTATTCGTCGCGATCTGTCTGAGTTTGCAATCTTGCTTTTGCAGGTCGCCTATGATTTGGAGAACACTAAATTCCGGGCCGCCACGCTCCCTTTTGTGATGGAGACAGTTGAGGTTGCTGTTGAGCGGCTTGCCCGCGACGGCCTCATGAAGGAGGGAGTGGACGGCGTCCCCTTTGTGGAGATCTTTCCGGAGCTGGCCCCTCAGGTCGCAGCGATGGAAAGAAACAAAAAAGGAAAAGAGGTTATTGAGGAAGATGATGATGATGAAGACGAAGAAGAAGACGGAGGCTCTCAAGGCGAAGAGCAAGTCCCTGTGGACAATGCTGAACCCAGCCGGCGAGGAGAGGATCTGTCCGCCGAGTCCGACACATCTGCTTCTTCCTCTGCTACTGGCAGCTCGCATAGCGGGTCCGCCACTAGTTCGGGGTCGGGTAGCAGCGAGAGCGACTCGAGGGATTATTCTCCAGAAGTAGATGTCGTCGGCGACAGCCCTGCACCTCCAGAGAAGAGACAGCGGACTGATTGAACAATGCATATGTATACATTTTGTAATTTTTGTAAAAAGTGGCGGACGCAAGATTGCAGTCCGCCGAACATTTTGAATGATGTAAAATTTTTTGAAGAAATAGAAAGGATATTTTTTTGTCATGTGTGCTTTCTGCAATGCTCTTTTTTCCACGCTCACCGCACCGATATTTAGCAGTCCGCATGTCATGCTAATAAACTTGGGCTTTTTAACTTGCTGATTAGAAATAATTGCTGTTCGCCTTTAGAAGAAAAACAATAGCAGGCGGACGCTGTTTAGCTCCAATTGAAGTCCGCACGATATATGTCATTTATAATGAATCTTGCTGATTAGAGAATATTGTTCCACTTTGGACCAAGAAACTCAGGCGGACTCTGTCGAGTTTCTCTTGCAGTCCGCATGATAATAATGCCTGGGGACTTAGTTATAGCTGTAGTCCGCAAGCCAGACCGCACATAATATAAAAGCTCATTGATGAACTTATCAAATAATGCGAGAATCATTCTACGGACTGAGCGGATACAGAAAACCAATCCGCTCACAATAGAAGTGATCAAAACTTATAACATGAAAATCATTCTGCGAACTGAGCGGATATAAGAGACCAATCCGCTTATAACAGGAAAATAAACTTGAATATGTACCCTGCGGACTGAGCGGATACAGAAAACCAATCCGCTCATAATAGAAATGATCTATAGCTTGCGACCAGGTGGGCAGGTGAGCCTGAGCGGCATACTTTCCTCATCGGGCTATAAGCTATAGAATCAACCCAAAGAAGCGGACTATGCGGACAGAGAAAAGCAGTCCGCTAAAAACAGAAATGACCTATAACTCGCGACCAGGTGGGCAGGTGAGCCTGAGCGGCATACTTTCCTCACCGGGCTACAAGCTATAGAATCAACCCAAAGAAGCGGACTATGCGGACAGAGAAAAGCAGTCCGCTAAAAACAGAAATGACCTATAACTCGCGACCAGGTGGGCAGGTGAGCCTGAGCGGCATACTTTCCTCACCGGGCTACAAGCTACAGAATCAACCCAAAAAATTCCCTGCGAAGAGCAAGATGCTCACTTGGCGGAACGGTTCCCTGCCCTCTTGCCTCGAGTACAGTCTAAGCTGTGGGTCTCCCGCAGGCACTGCTTGAGGGTACCATGGAGTGTTCGAGAGTTACAAGCTAAGATGACCCGCGGGCAGGTGAGCCGGAACGGCATACTTTCCTCACGCGATCATCGAAGTTGTAACAATATCCCTAAAGCGGCGTGGTAGAGCTTTACACCCACCTTGCCCTCCATAATGCAAAGGTGGGGTCAGGTACCTACCGGGATCCGAAGTCCAGAATCCAACCGCGCTAGAGCCTGCAAGCTCCCACTACACGGTGCGAAATCTCCCGCAACACGTGGTCTTCGTGGTGTTACGCTAATGACAACGGCTCTAGGGGAGGTCTAGCTGAACTCGGCGATGTCTCCTGGTATCAGGGAACCGTTATAGGTCTTTGGGAGAGAGAGAAAACACTAGAAAAAGGTGTTAGTACGGATTCTTTGATTAAGAAAATGCATTTGCAAAGAAAGCATAAGAAAGAAAGAAGGGGTTCGGGTGTAGAACCGTTTTTGAAATCTCTCTTAGCGCCTTATCTGTTATGATTACAACAAAACACTCGAAGAAGTGTTAGCAAGCAGTTTCTATTCATAACAATTTTTGAAGAGAATACAGAAAGTAGGAGGAGGTTTTAAGAATAGAACCGCTTGAGGTCATCCCCACTCCACGTGTGTGGTATATCCTCTCCTTCGTACGTCTGCAAGCGATAAGCGCCGCTCTTTAATGTTTCTTTGACGACAAAAGGGCCGGCCCAATTTGGATTAAGCTTTCCAACTGAACCAGCTCTTGCAGCAGCATCGACCTTCTTTAGAACTAGATCTCCCACTTGGAAGTGTTTGATCCTTATATTCTGATCGAAATAACGGGCCATCCTCCTTTTGACCTCTTCCTGCCTTACAGCCGCTTGATCTCTGACCTCCTCGATGTGTTCCAAGCTGAACCTCATCTCCTCATTATTCAACTCAGCCCAATCATCAACACCTTCTCTTGCAAGCAGCACTCTGGGTGATGGGACTTCAAATTCAATCGGGATGAGTGCCTCTGAGCCATGAGAGAGTTTGAAAGGAGTCTCCCCGGTTGCGGATGATGGCGTTGTTCTAAGGGACCAGAGGACTGATGGAAGCTGATCGGCCCAACTGCCCTTGAGATTCTGCACTTTCTTCTTGAGCAAGTTGAGGATCTGCTTGTTGGCAGCTTCCACCTGGCCATTGCTTCGGGGATGATGAACTGATGCAAAACGCAGCTCTGTTCTGATCTGCCTGCAAAAATCTATCATCTCTGAGTTGTTGAACTGTGGCCCATTGTCGGTGATTATTGCCATTGGTATCCCGTGCCGACATACAATTTCTCCCCAAATGAAGTTCTTGACGATCTGAGTCGTTGTCTTGGCCAATGCCTTGGCTTCGATCCACTTGCTGAAATAGTCGATCATTACGATGATAAAACGCCGTTGCCCGCTTGCCAAGGGAAAAGGACCAATGAGATCCATTCCCCAAACCGCAAAGGGCCAAGGAGTTGCAATCGACCTGAGGGACTGAGCTGCTTGGTGCTGAAGCGGAGCAAACTTCTGGCATTGAACACACCTTCTGGCACAGATCTCTGAGTCTTTCTTCATTGTGGGCCAGAAATACCCTTGCCGTAGGACTCGTCTTTCAAGAGTTCTTGCTCCAGAGTGACTTCCACACTCTCCTGAATGAACTTCTTGCAAAATGGTGTGAGCTTCTTCTTCTGAAACACATCGGGCCATGGTTGAGAGGAAGGTCTTTCTATAAAGGATTCCCGCCACTAGAAAGTAGTGAGCTGCTTTTATTCTGAACTTCTTCTTGTCTCTAACTGTATGATGATAATTTCCTGTTGATAGATATAGGATGAACGGGTCCATCCAAGAGACTCGCTGGTCGACTTGCATCAGATCTCCTTCCACCACTGCCGGGCGGAAGAGCTCGGAAGTTGTGCCTCCTGAAGGTATCCCATGCTTAGAGAGAAAATCGGCCTCCTCATTCTCTGTTCTAGGAATATGTTCGATGGTGAAGCTTTTAAACCTGCCGATTTCTATTTTCACAAGAGCTAGATACTTTTTCAAGACTGGCTCCCTTGCTTCAAAGTTGCCAAGGACTTGCGACGCCATTACAAGAGAATCAGTTTTGATGTGAACATGATCGATCCCTAATTCCCTCGCGAGCCTCAAGCCTGCTAGCAGAGATTCATATTCAGCCTGGTTGTTGGTTACTGGAAAGTAAAACTTGATGGCCTGCTCTAGCTTGATTCCATTTGGATTGATGAGGACCACTCCTGCTCCAGAAGAACTTCTGCCTGAGGCACCATCAACATAGATGGTCCAAGCCAAAGGTGACCTTTCTGCCTGATCAGAACTGGACTCTGGCATGTCAATCAGAAAATCTGCTAGGACTTGAGCTTTGATGGCTGTCTTGGGCACATAAGAAATTTCAAATTCACTTAGCTCTATTGCCCACTTAGCTAGCCTGCCGGAATGCTCGGGCCTTTCCAACACACCCTTCAAAGGTTGATCGGTGATGACTTGGACTGAATGTGCTTGGAAGTATGGACGGAGCCTGCGAGCTGACATGACCAGTGCCAAGGCTAACTTTTCCAAGATCGGATACCGCGTTTCAGCACTCTTCAAGATATGGCTGACATAGTAGATTGGAAACTGCTTTCTGCCTTCTTCCCGAAGGAGAACGGAGCTGACGGCCTCAGGGCCAACCCCTAGATACAAGAAAAGAACCTCTCCTGGCCGGGGACTCTGAAGCAGAGGCGATGAGGTGAGCTGCATCTTTAACTGCTCAAAAGCATGAGAGCACTCTTCTGTCCACTCAAACTTGGATGCACCGCGGAGAGTTTTGAAAAAGGGGGCACTCCTATCTCCAACCCGAGAGAGGAATCTTGCAAGACCTGCCAGCCTTCCCCCTAACTGCTGAACTTCCTTCGGTGAACGAGGGGTAGGCATTTCAAGAATAGCTTTTACCTTGTCGGGATTGGGGGCAAGTCCCTCCGGAGTAAGGAGATGACCAAGAAACTTCCCCTTACTTGCTCCAAAAGTACATTTCAAAGGATTGAGTTTCATCTTGTATCTACGCAGAGTAGCGAACGTCTCTGCTAGATCTAGCAAGTGCAGCGAAAACGATTTACTCTTAATTAAGAGATCGTCTACATACACTTCTAGGTTTCTTCCTTTTTGATGGTTAAACACACGGTCCATCATCCGTTGATAGGTCGCGCCAGCATTCTTAAGCCCAAAGGGCATGACAAGATAGCAATAACATCCATCGTTAGTTATGAACGACGTGTGAGGAACGTCGGGCTTATGCATTCTTATCTGGTGATAACCAGAAAACGCATCTAAAAAACTCATGTAAGAGTATCCTACCGCGGAATCAACTAAAGAATCTATCCGAGGCAGGGGGTAGCAATCTTTAGGACATGCTTTATTAAGTTTTGTAAAGTCTACACACATTCGCCACTTTCCCCCTGGTTTTTTAACCATTACAACATTTGAAATCCAGGTGGGATATTGCACTTCTTTAATAAAATTCGCCTTGAGGAGTTTCGCAACCTCCTCCCTTATTGGTTCTGCAAGCTTTGTTGCCACGTCCCTCTTCTTTTGTTGGATGGGCTTGCAGCTGGGATCGACATTCAGATGGTGGCAAGCTACATCAGGATCCACCCCCGGCATGTCTTCTGCTGACCAGGCAAAGACATCCAGGTTCTTCAGCAGGCAGGAAATCAACTCAGCCTTTTGATCTTCAGGAAGCTCCGAGTTGATGGAGAGTTTCCTCTCCTCCCCTTCAGCAATGGGGACTCCTTGCGTCGCCTGGGCAGGTTCTAGGTGAGCACCTTCATCAGCAGCAACTTTCGAACTGGAAGGGGCTTCTGCAGCCTCTGCTGGAGCAAGGGAAGCTTCAACCATGTTGACAGTGCGAACGTAGCACTCCCTTGCTCTCCTTGGGTCGCTCCTGACCCGGCACATCCTCCCATCGGCAAAGAACTTGATGGCGAGGTGATAAGTGGAAATTACTGCTTGGTACTTGTTCAGCAGGGGCCTGCCGAAGATGGCATGATAGCTGCTGGGGGCGTCGACCACTATGAACTGTATCTGCTTTGTTGCCCCTCCAAGCTTTACTGGCAAGGTGACGCTGCCCTCCACCTCTTTCCTCTCTCCTGAGAATCCATAGAGCGGCCCCTCAGTGGAAAGCAGAGGCTTTCCGGTCCTCAGGGCCTCGAAGGTAGACTTGAAGAGGAGGTTGACTGAACTGCCCGTGTCAACAAGAATTCTGTCCACTGTGAAGTCCCCAATACCAGCCTGGATTACGACTGCATCATCAAATGGATTGGCTGTACGAGGAAGATCTTCTGGACCAAAGGTGACGACTTCCCTTGGAGGAGTGACGGAAGAAGAGGCCACCTCTGTCTGGGTGACCCTTGAAATTGAAGATTTCCGGGTGGACTCGGTCCCAGCTCCACCATGGATGAAGAAGAGGCGCCCTAGAATCCCTTCATCATTTGCATCAAAGCATTCCACTGGGACGTTGATCGGCCCCAGACGGCCTTCATCCTCCACATCTACACACTCCTGGTAAACCTCAGCTACCTCTTTGCCTTTCGAGGTGGATGGCTTCGACGAGGAAGGAGAATCCTTCTTGGTCAGGTCAATCTTGCCCTCGGCAAGCAACTTATCAATCAGCGCACGAAGGACCTTGCAGTCCTCTGTCAGATGGCCCTTTTCCTTGTGGAATTGGCAGAATTGTGAATTATCCCTCGGCTTCCACATCTTCTGAGGCCCTTGCCTCCTCTCTCCTGACCTTTGCAGGATCTGAATGACTTCGTCAAGGTCCAGATCTGCAGGGTCCTCCATGGGACTTTCATCATATTGGCACGGGGCAGGCAAGGCTGCCTGCTGGAGGATGGGAAGAGCTTGCAAAGGAACTGCGGGAGCGGCGGCCAACGGCAGTCTCTGCTCGTGAAACTGTTGATGGCCTTGGAAAGGTTTTTTGTTGCGGAAGTTTCTGCCTCTTTGAGACGGAGGCTGGAAGTCTGGACGAGGGGGCCTGCCACGAGAAGAAGAAGCGGAGGCATCCCCTCCTTCAGCCTTAGCTGTCAGGGATGAAACATAGGTCGGATTGGCATTTTCCCCTTCTATGAAGCGGTTGACCATGGCGATCAACTCCTGATAGGTCTCGGGTGCCTTTGTTGTCGCCTTAAACTTCAGAGGGCCCTCCCGGAGGCCGTGGATCAAGGCAACTTTGTAATAGTCGGGGTTCACATTCCTCACCCCCTGGATTTCTCTTTGAAAGCGATCAACGAATCGTGCTACCGATTCGTTATCCCTCTGCTTGATCTCGAATAGGGCAGCTGGCCCATTCTTCCTCTTCCTTGAGGTAGCAAACCTCAGCAGTAACTGGCTACGGAGCTCTGCAAAAGAAGAAATAGTGCCCGAAGGCAGCTCATAGAACCATTCTCTCGCTTGCCCTTCAAGAGTGGTAACCAGCAATTTACACTTGATGGCATCTGTGAGGCATCTCAAAGCTACTGCCCCCTCAAATGCCTGGAGATGGGAAACTGGATCTGTCGTCCCCGAATAGGAAGGGATGCGAGGCTCCCTGAAGTTGCTTGGAGCTGATTCCCATCGAATCCGGTCAACAAAGGGAGACGGGGTGTCAAATTCTGCAGGGTAGAAAGGGCGGACTGGAGCCGAGGAGTCCGCGGGCTCGGCGGACTGGCGATCAGCAAAGTGAAGTTGGCGGGCAGGAGTGCCCCTAGCAGCTTCTCTGAAGAACTCTCTGAAAGCAAACTCTTCCTCTTGAGGGCGCAGAGGAGCAGCGGACTGAGCAACGTTCCGGGGAGTTGCTGACGACTGCCGAAGCGGAGTTCGGCGAGCTGGGGTCTGGCGGACTGGCGAGTTCGCTTGGTCCGCTGCGGCCTGAGGAGCAAGCCGCTGAGCCAAAGCAAGCAGAGCTTGGCTGATTGTATCAAGACGCTGGTCGGTCTGCCGGCGAGACTGCTCGGCCTCAAGGCGAGCTTGTTCAATCGCGTCCCAAAGGGAGTCTTCTGAAGAGCTGGAGCGGTCTGAAGAGCGGGCTCTGCGGTCTGACATCTTGTGTCCGCTGATTTCAAAACACTACTCGAATCTGAAGGTCGCGTGTTAACTGTTGATGCACGAAAACGGACAGGGAGTCGGTCACCACCAGCTAACGGTTCGAACACGGGAAAAAGGGGAGACTGCGAGCAGCGATCTACTAAGCGGATGAGAGCTGAAAGAGGAGCAGGGCCGTGAACCACGGACAACAACAGACTTCGCCCGTCGCGGCCTGAATGCCTCTCTTGCGACGGGCTTTCCCTTGATTGAAGAAGAAGTGGGTTACAAGTGAAAGGAAAAGACTGAGGGAAGTAGAGCCAGGGGGAGTCCGCAAGGCACAGGATTCGAGTCCGCAGCCTGTAACAAGTAGGCTCTGGGTCCGAGTCAGCGTGCCTTGAGTGCACCACCCCCCTATTTATAGGATAGGGGGCCTGCCCAAGCGGGCAGGGCTAAAATAACCGGCTGCCCGGGGTACAGGAGAACCGGGCAGCGGTGACGGGAAGCAAAAAGAAAGAACACGCCAGTCCGCACAGAAGGGGCGGACTGGGCTCGCGAACTGGAGCTTCCACTGCTGCTGGGCGCGGCCACTGGAGGCTGGCGGCCTGGGCGGACGGGATACTGCGTCCGCCGCTGGAGACTTGCCCAACGCGCCGGCGGACTGAGCGGACTGGACTTTGCGTCTGCTGCTGGGGTACCATCCTTGGCGCCCGACTGGCGACAGTGCCGGACTGGGCGGACGGACAAATCCTGTCCGCGCCTGCTGAATGGGGGCTTTGGGAACTTGGAGTATGTTGCGGACTGAGGGGTTAACATTAATCTCTTATATCAAATTAAAATAATTGGATTCATTCATCTTGATAACTGCTGAAGCATTACCGAGAGTAGAAGAAGCCTTGGGAATTAATCCACAATTTACTTCTGAAACTGCCCACTTTGAACGGCTATTTCCATTGGGAATGTTTAGCAATAAATGTTCTGACAGTAATTAATCCTAAATTTAATCTCCCAACTATAAATAAATAGGCCTGAAATATCTGCACTGAATTCGTCGACCGGAACTCACAGATCATCGAGCTCAGCTTCTGTTTCATTGAGCAGGGAATCTGACTTGAGTTCAGTGATCGTTGACCTGAGATTGGAGTTCGTCGAGCTCAGATGGATTTCATCGAGCAAAGCTTTTTGCTTGACATCAGAGTTTGTCGACCTGAGTTCAGGGAAGGAACTCAGAGTTCGTCAACCTTAGATCGTCGTTCGTCGACTTGAGTTCGATTATCGTCGAACTGCTTTTCTGACTTTGTCTTAACTGTATTTCTCGGAATTCTTTCAGCAATTCTTGAGTCCTTCTGAGGCAAGTCCTGGAAATAAACCTATGACCCATGACTATACATTGTGGGTCAATCTAAACAAACCTAATAGTGATCCTTGCCCAAATCAGAACTAGGGTTCCAACACGACTGAACCAGTATCGAGTTACCCACCACATAAGCAAATACCATGTATAACAATACCCTCCCGAGACACCAGCTCACTGGACCAAACCGTCCTGATATCGACCAACAACCCGAGCCACCAGCTCGTAAGACCAAGAAGCCCTATATCACTCCAACCCACACTTGTGTAAGATTGCTATAACATTACTTAATCATATCATACAACTATTGTCTAACTTCCAGATTACTTAGCGATTTATGGTTAACCTTAGACTTCCCGAGGTCTACCCTGTGAAGGGCTCACAACGGTACTAGGAACTATGATGGGCTAAACTACGAACTCTTCATGAAGTGTTCTAGAACTCTGTCCAGAGCTATTAGTGCTCAATATAATATTAGGCTAATTTTACTTTGCTGGTTAGATAACAGAGAGTGACATTTTATGTTCAAAATCACATGTTGCAATAATTCGGAAAAATTATAATAAATTCTAATTATTTTAGGAAAATTATAAATATCTAAATTTAGCTCTAAAATGTCATGATAGACCCCAATAAATAATCTTAGGACCTTAGGTTAAATATTTTGATAGCTCCTGTTCATACACTCATATGTGCTCATGTGGTCTGCATTTAGCAATTTTGGAAATAGGCCTGAAATATCTGCACTGAATTCATCGACCGGAACTCACAGATCGTCGAGCTCAGCTTCTGTTTCATTGAGCAGGGAATCTGACTTGAGTTCAGTGATCGTTGACCTGAGATTGGAGTTCGTCGAGCTCAGATGGATTTCATCGAGCAAAGCTTTTTGCTTGACATCAGAGTTTGTCGACCTGAGTTCAGGGAAGGAACTCAGAGTTCGTCAACCTTAGATCGTCGTTCGTCGACTTGAGTTCGATTATCGTCGAACTGCTTTTCTGACTTTGTCTTAACTGTATTTCTCGGAATTCTTTCAGCAATTCTTGAGTCCTTCTGAGGCAAGTCCTGGAAATAAACCTATGACCCATGACTATACATTGTGGGTCAATCTAAACAAACCTAATAATGATCCTTGCCCAAATCAGAACTAGGGTTCCAACACGACTGAACCAGTATCGAGTTACCCACCACATAAGCAAATACCATGTATAACAATACCCTCCCGAGACACCAGCTCACTGGACCAAACCGTCCTGATATCGACCAACAACCCGAGCCACCAGCTCGTAAGACCAAGAAGCCCTATATCACTCCAACCCACACTTGTGTAAGATTGCTATAACATTACTTAATCATATCATACAACTATTGTCTAACTTCCAGATTACTTAGCGATTTATGGTTAACCTTAGACTTCCCGAGGTCTACCCTGTGAAGGGCTCACAACGGTACTAGGAACTATGATGGGCTAAACTCTATCGTTCCCTTTCTCAAGGAACTTAGTAGAGTTATACCACCCTTAATAAAATCCACTCGCAGGGTTACAAAGTCTGCGACCTCTCCAAAATACCAACAACTAATTTACTAAATTTTCCAAAATTGCTAAATGCAGACCACATGAGCACATATGAGTGTATGAACAGGAGCTATCAAAATATTTAACCTAAGGTCCTAAGATTATTTATTGGGGTCTATCATGACATTTTAGAGCTAAATTTAGATATTTATAATTTTCCTAAAATAATTAGAATTTATTATAATTTTTCCGAATTATTGCAACATGTGATTTTGAACATAAAATGTCACTCTCTGTTATCTAACCAGCAAAGTAAAATTAGCCTAATATTATATTGAGCACTAATAGCTCTGGACAGAGTTCTAGAACACTTCATGAAGAGTTCGTAGTTCGTCGATCTACGTTCGACGAAAAGTGAACAGTTCGACGAGCACAGATAAAAATTAAATTGAAGCTTCTCCATTGATCATACCTAGCTAATTTAGGAAGAATAGATGTTTCTTTTCCTCTAATGGTTTGGTGAAATATCTGATCTTTGTAAATCAGTAGAGATAAGGACAAGTTTAACTTTATTTTTGTCCATACAGTCTCTAATGAAATGATGTTTAATCTCTATAGGCTTTGTTCTACTATGATGCACTAGATTTTGTGCAATAGAAATTGCACTGGTATTATCACAATAGATAGTTGAATTATTTAAGTTGAAAACATAATCCAGGAGTTAATTTTATATCCACAGAATTTGTGAAAAGCAGCTACCTACTCCTATGTATTCAGCTTCAGCAGTTGATGTTGACCCAGAAGTTTGCTTTTTGTAAAACCAGGACACAAGCCTATCTCCATGGAACTGACAAGTTCCTGATGTATTTTTCCTGTCAACTCTACATCCAGCAAAGTCAGCATCTGAGAATCCAGATAATTCAAATTCTAACTTAGTAGGATACCAAAATCCTAGATTAGGACAACCCTTTATATATCTTAAAATCTTTTTTAATAAAATAAGTTGAGATTCTTTAGGATTTACTTGAAATCTAGCACAAATGCAAGTAGCAAACATAATGTCTGGTCTACTAGCTATAAGATATAATAAGGACCCAATAATACCCCTATGTTTTCTAATCAACTGGCTTGTCTTGTTCATCAGAATCAACTACAACATTGGAGGGCATGAGTGTTTTCTTGGCTGAGGCATCTGTCATCCCAAATATTTTGAGTAGCTCTTTAGCATATTTTGACTAGGATATAAAGATACCATCAGGGTTTTGCTTCACTTGAAGACCAAGGAAGTAGGATAGTTCACCCATGCTACTCACTTCAAACTTTGAATGCATGAGGTCAGAAAATCTTTTGCAAAGTTTGGAATCAGTTGAGCCAAATATTATATCATCTATATATATTTGTACTAGCAAAAGTTTTGATTTATGATGTCTAATGAATAAGGTCCTATCTATAATGCCTCTATTGAACTTATGATCTAAAAGAAAGCTAGCTAAGGTCTCATACCAAGCTCTTGGAGCTTGCTTTAGACCATAAATAGCTTTATGAAGCATAAAAACATAAGATGGATAAGTTGAGGAGATAAAACCTAGAGGTTGTTCAACATAAACTTTCTCTTTAAGTTCTCCATTTAGTAATACACTTTTGACATCCATCTGATAGACCTTGAACTTCTGATACGCATCATATGCAAGAAATATCTTGATAGCTTCAAATTATGCAACAGGAGCAAAGGTTTGATCATAATCAATGCCTTCTTCCTGTGAATAACCTTGGGCTACCAATCTTGCTTTGTTCCTCATAATTAATCCTTGAGCATCCAATTTGGTCCTGAAGAACCATTTAGTTCCAATGACTGGTTAGTCTTTGGGTCTTGAAAACAAATCTCAAACTCTACACCTCTCAAACTGATTGAGTTCCTCTTACATTGCAATAATCCAGTAGGGATCTTGCTCTGAATCTTTTATGGATTTGATCTCAATTTGAGAAATGAAGCAAGCATGCATCAGATCTTGGTTGAGTTGATGCCTTGTTTGCACACCAGCTGATATGTCTCCAATCACTTGATATATTGGATGATCTCTAAGTGTGACAAGATCAACAGGCGGAGTTGGTTCATCAACAGCTTGCGTAATTAATTCCACTTGTGGAATTATATTTGTTATTGTGGGTTCAACTACTTCGACAACTTCTTCTTCACTATCTTCATCAATCTGTGGAGAAGGATGCAATGTAACCTCTTGGGTAAGGTTTAAATCATCTAACCTTTCACTCAAATAGGGTACCTGCAAATTGTCTTTGGTAGAAGAATCCTTCTACTTGTAAAACATGATAGCTTCATCAAAGGATATATGTACACATTCTTCTATTTTTAATGTTGATTTGTTAAATACCCTATAAGCTTTACTGACTTGGGAATATCCAAGGAAAATTCCCTCTACAGCCTTGGCTTCAAATTTTCTTAGGTGTTTCTTATTATTATTATGAATATAGCATTTGCATCCAAATACTTTAAAGTAATCTACTTTAGGTTTCTTCCCTTTAAGTAATTCATAGGGAGTCTTACCCTTTAGCTTATGAATTAAACTTCTGTTAAGAACATAATGTGCTGTGCTTACAGACTCTGCCAAAAAGGATAGGGGCAAATAAGCATCTGCAAACAATGTCCCAGTAGATTAAATAAGTGTTCTATTTTTTCTTTCAGCTACCCCATTTTGTTGAGAAGTTCTAAGGGCAGAAAAACAATGCATGATACCTTCCTTCTCACAGAATTCTTGCATGAGAAGAGATTCAAACTCGGTGCCATGATCACTTCTGATGAATGCAACCTGAGTAGAGTACTCAATTTGTATGCTCTTAAAAAAATCTGTAAGAACTTTAAAGATATCTGGCTTGTTTCTCAGAAAGAACACCCAAGTGAATCTTGAGAAGTCATCAACAATAACTAGAGTGTATGACTTTCCTCCCAAACTTTGTACAATAATAGGGCCAAAAAGGGCAATATATAACAAGTACAAAATCTTGGGGTAATCACTTTTTTTGATGGATTTGAAACTATTTTTAGTTTGTTTGCTTAATTGACAAGCCCTGCAGAGTCCTTGTTTCTTCTAAGAACCAGAAGGCAGTCCTCTAACAAGATTGTCCCTAGATAATTTAGCAATGTTCCTAAGGTTTACATAAGCTAGTCTCTTATGCCATAAATCATTAGTTGAACTAATTTGGTTAAATAAGCAAATTTCTGTATTAGTGGATTTGAAATTAACTACATATATGTTTCCTTGTCTAATTCCAATTAAAACAGTTTTGTTTTTATCAGACGTAATGATGCAAGATGACAGATTAAATGATACCTGATAACCTTCATCACATAATTGGCTTATGAATATTAGGTTATGCTTGAGACCACTTACATATGCTTCCTTCCTGAAGGTAATAGCTCCAACTTTGACATTTCCATATCCTTCTGTCTGTCTATAATTGGAGTCTCCAAAAATCACTTTTGTTCCAAGCTTAGCTTTGAAATCAGTCAGGTTGTCTTTACTTCCTGTCATGTGTTTTGAAAAGCCATTATCCAGATACCTCTATTTCTCTGTGTTTGGATAGTTCTTTACCTGTAGAAAACAATATTAGTTGTTCTTGACTAGGTATCATTGGGTCCTTGATTTCATTCATATTTTTAACTAGAAATGTAAGAAAATTCAGGTTGATCGTTATAACCTAGTCGATTATATCTTCTAGGGGGAATAATCCACTGAGTAAAAAGATTAATAAAGGTTTTAGTTTGATAAAAGTTTTGAAAAGAATTCATGTTTTTGTTATAAGAATCTATGTTCAACGAATTGTAATATGTTCGTCGATCCGCGTTTGATGAATAGGGATGAGTTCATCGAGATCCATTAATAGAAAGATAGTGTTCATTCTCTGAGCCCCACGTTCGTTGATCGCGGTTCAACGAACCATATTGAGTTCGTCGAGCGCAGTTAGACGAATAGTTATACCTAAATTTTGCGTTCATAGTTCGTCGATCTGAGTTCGACGAACCATATTCATTTCGTCGAGATTGGTTCGACGAAATATGTTGAACATAATTTTTGTTAAAAATTTTCCTTTTCTTAGGTTGAGACTTATGTAAAATTTTTGTTTCTTTATTACTAACTTCTACTTTTTCTTTACCTTTTCCAGAAATAAATTTTATGGGAGTAGACAAGATATTTTTCTGTAAAATAAGGAGTCCCATGTGCTAAGGAAGCACATAAGGATTTTGTCATTTATCTATGTTAAAGAGATATCCATGTCCAGAGTTTTCAGCTCATTAATTATGAGGCTGAGTCTGTTGTACAAGTCTGCAACTGACTCTGACTCTTCCTTCTTGAAATTCTCATACTAAGAGTTCAAGTGTGATCTCCTATCCTTCGTTTCATCAACAAATCCTGATACCATAGAATTCAGTGAGTCCGGAATGGCCTTTGCTAAAGTACAATCAGCAACCTTCTAGAATATGTCATTAGACATGGTTTGGGCCAGAATATTCATTGCTTTAGCGTCAGCAATCATAGTCTTCTTTTGTGTTTCGGTCCACTCAGGTGGTGGAACAACACTTGTGCTTGTTGTTGCAACTGGTAGTGGTGGACCTGTCAAAATAGAGTTATATTTTTCTTCATCAATGGAATTCATATAAAGTCTAATCCCTGCCTTCCAACGTGCAAATTTATTAAGATTGCACACTGGAGGTCTGGTGCTTGAATGCTCCTTATTTTGTGTCATGATATGAAAGACAAACTAGAGTAGATAAGATCAATCAAAGATTTTTTGGTTCAGGTGTTAGCTAGTAAAACCAAGTAGCTTTTCCCTGTGATACCAATTGAAAGTGAGGGATTGATCTAACCAACTCTAGCGGGGGGTGGGGGGGGGGGGGGGTGAATAGAGTTCTTTAAAATTTAACTTTGTTTTTACAGAAGATTAAAATATGTTATACATATATATAAATAAATAAAAAGAAGTGTCACAGCACAGAAAATAAAAAAGTAAAGAACAACAAGACGACACAAGGAGTTTATAGTGGTTCACCAATAACCCTGGGTACATCCTGTGATGTCCCAATTCACACTTGGCCCCTCGTGCACACCTTTAAATCAGGAGAGTTGACTTGGGCTCAGGGAGTGCTGGCAGTTAGGCTTGCACTCGAGTAAGGGATGAGAAGTTGGTCTAGAGTAGTGACACATGTAGTGACATGGGCGTGTCCATACACGTTTGGTACTCTAGTGTCTTTACATCTTCTTTGTGAGATTTGCAGAGAAGGACATGGGTAGTGATACAGGTGTGTCCATACCAGTGTGGTTCTCTGGCAACTGCACGTAATGTTTGTTGTTTCTAGAGCAGGACACGGGTAGTGACACAGGCGTGTCCCTACACGTGTGCTGAGCTCGACGATTCGTTGAGCTCAGCTCGACGAACATTGTCCACCATACCCGAACAGGACACAGGTAGTGATACGGGCGTGTCCCTACCCGTGTGTGACCATGCTACCGCTCGACAATTTGTCCAGCAGAGCTCGACGAATATCGTCGACCAGACCCGAGCAGGACACGGGTAGTGACACGGGCGTGTCCCTACCCGTGTGTGTCCCAGCAGTAGATCGACGATTCGTCGAGCGGAGCTCGAGGAATCATCAAACACATTCCTCCCGAGCAGGACACGAGTAGTGACACGGGCATATTCCTACACGTGTAGTTCAATTTCGGGTTTTGGCGAATTTATCGGCCACGTCATTTGGAAGGGGCTCATTTACTGAGTTGATTGGCGGTCCAATGACAGGCCTACACATGGCTATGCAGTTGCCCAACTTCTCACATGAAAAGGGGAGAAACCCAAGCCGTTTCTAGTCTTCTTTCCCAAGCCGTGTTGTTGGAAATTGCTGGAGAGGAAGAAGGTGCTGGAGCCAATTTTCTTCATATAAAGGACTAACACCAACCAGCGGGAAGAAGATGCCGCCAAGAAGGGTGACAAGATCAATGGCTGGAAATGGTGGAAACACCGAAAACGAGGTGAGCTTCCTACCCTCTCCCTTGGTGCTAGATCTTTAGTCATTTCTAGGTGAGATATTGACTCAAAAGGGTCTTGATTCGTGAGAAGAAGGTTTCTAGGAAAGGCCATGCTAGGACTTTGAAAGTGAACTATTAGATCAGGAATACTCTAGAGGTGGGGTGAATAAAGTATTCAGGTTTTACAAAATTTTCAATTGATTTTATCTAGTGCAGGAATAAAATTAAAAGCATAAACATCAAACCTAACAACTAACACAGCCACATCAAGAAACAAAAGAAAGGGGAAACCAGACAACACAAAAAATTTATTGTGGTTCCCCAACCTGGGTACATCCACTCTTATACCACCTTAGTAGGAATAAAGTCAGATTTTTGATCAGGTGCATGAAACCGATGATCTTTTGATCAGGTGCTCAAAAACCAATCCTCAAGTCTTTTGATCAGGTGACTTGCAACCAGGAATAACTTTTGAAGGGAGTTATAACCCTTTATACAGTGGGGTGAGAGATGATATGGTCTTCTCCTTCTCAATATACAACTGAGAAGACTTGTAGATATGGTTTTAGCAATAGCTCCCCCTGAGGTATAGAATGGTTAAGAGAGATGGAGCCTTGCTACTGGTGATAGGCCTTCAGTAGTTCAGCCTTGATCAGCAGCTGTTCAGGAACTTCTTTGACAGATAAAGTTGTAGTTGTCCTTTGAAGTATCCTAGAATGTTGAAGACAGATGTTGATGCACGAAAACGGACAGGGAGTCGGGCACCACCAGCTAACGGTTCGAACACCGGGGAATAGGGGAGGAAAGGAGAAGACTGTCGACCAATCGGTTACTAGCGGTCACGGCTAAAGGACCGGAAAAGGGGGCCGCTGGCAGCGGCAACAATAGAGTTCGCCCGCCGCGGCTTAAATGCCACTCTTGCGGCGGGCTTTCCTTTACTTCAAATAAGAAACAGTTACAACGAGTAAAAGAAGAAGCCGGTCGGACTACAAGCCGCAATACACTAGACTTGAGACCGCAGCTCTTAACAGGCGAGCTACTGGATCCCAGTCAGCGTGTCTTGGGGAGTGCACCCTCCCCCTATTTATAGGCTCGGGGGCCTGACCAAACGGGCTGGGCTAAAATTACCGGCTGCCCGGGGTACAGGAGAACCGGGCAGAGGTGAGGGGAAGCAAAAGAGAGAGAAACAAGAAAGGAGGGAAGCCGCGCGGCCTGGCGGATTCCTCCTGGCGAGCTGACGGCTGAGTCCTTGGGCCTTGTCGCTGAGCAGGGTCGGCGTTGGCAGCGGTCTGACATGGAGACCGCCCGGCTTGGGAGGCTTGGCGGCTTGAGTATGCAGGCCGCCCGGGCTGGAAAGCTGCGCGGGCAGGTCGCGGATTCCGGGCTTATCATAATCCCCGCACATTTTTAAGTTTCCAAAAAACTTCGAAAATGTAGAACTAAGCCGGAGACCGCGACTGCCTCATCGTCGTCTATAAAATCCCCTGACCCTTGACATTCTTCAGGATTCCTGCCAAGCCACGGGTCGCTACTCGCCACTTGCGGTCAGAATTTTGCAAGCCGACACGATTTCTCTAGCGATGGATGTGATGTCATCAATGTTAGCCCGCAACAAGAAACCGCCAGAAACGAAGCAGAGCCGGAGCCAGAACTCGGATGATTCTGCCCGTCAGACTGCCAAGAAGATTGGGAAGCCGGAGACATCAGCGGCTTTTGGAGCTGAAAAGAGGCCGACAGAGATCGTCGACAGACCATCGCAGGCCGCAGTAGATCCCAAAGCGGTTTCGAAGGCTGCTCCACTGCAAACCGGAATTGCCAAATCCTTCGACCTGACTTTCTCTCCATCAGGAGAACCACTCCTAAAAATCGGTGGGACGGAGGAGAAGAGTGTTGAATCTGGGAAACCGTCCGAATTGCCGGGCAAGGTCGACTTAATCGTTGTGGATGACAACGAGCCGGAGAAGGCGCTGGAGACCGAACAGATTGTAGGCGAACAGAGCAAGCAGACTGAAAAGGTGTTCGGCTCCCTGAAACGGCGGAAAGAAAGGAGCGAAACCCTTGAAGAAAGGATGAAGAGGAAAATGAGGAAGCTGCACGCCAGAAACCAGAATATTTCTGAAAAGACCGGCGCGGACAGTCTGCAACACAGGCCGCACGAGAAGGAGGTAACCGAGAACCCGCCTACACCGGAGTACAAGCCGAGCGAACTGGAGAGTACGCCAGCGGTTAGAGACTCGCTCAGCGAGCTCCTGAAGGGCATGGAGACTCTCCAGCGGCAAGACGTGCTATTGTCGACACCAGCGGCCTCTGAGGAGGTTGACCGCCCCGATATCTAGGTTATTGGGGAGAAGCCTGGCGAACCGGGTTCCGCGGCTTCTGAAGGAGCCGAGAAGCTGAAGCTTCGCGAGAAGATGGAGGAGATGAAGAAACTGATCGCCGAGAAGCCGGTGGCGATCACACTTCCATTGCTGCAAGGTAAACACCGGGGCGTTAGGCGAATTATTAAATTCTACAAGTCGCGGTCAAGGAAGAAGGGGGCGAATATAATATTAAATCCGCCGGCCAGCTTTTTCCTGACCACGGCTCAACTGAAAAGCCGAGCAAAGGAAACCGAGCGGCTATGGAAAGAAAAGCTGAAGAGGATAGATCCTGAGCGGCTCAGGCGGCCAGTGATTAAAATCCATACCGCGTCCTCTGGAGGAGATAAACATCAAACCGGCGGTCTTATCCTACCGATTTCCTTACTAGAAGGTCGCAACAATCCGGCTGAACCTGACTGCGGTTTCTCTTCTGCAGGTGTACCGGAGACGGCGATGAAACCGGGCGACTTGACGTCGTTTTTGTCCATGCTGCCACCGCCTCCGCCTCCAAGTGTTCGCGAGAAGGAGATGGCCGACTTCCAGAAGGACATCGGCACGCTGCAAGCGGCTTTGGACGCGGCCACCGAAACCCCGCGGATTAAAGACGAACAGCAGCGGGTTGCCCAGGAGGCCTCGGAAAAAAGGATCCAAGAGCTGCAAACCACCCTGGAGCGAGAGACCGCAAGGTTGCAAACTGCGCTTGAGCAGGAGACCGCGAGGATGAAGACTGCGATGGAACAAGAGACTGCCAGGCTCCAGACCGCAATGAAGGAAGAGACCGCCAGGCTCCAAACCGCGAGGAAGGAAGAGACCGCCAGGCTCCAGACCGCGATGGAAACCGCTGAGGCGAAGATTGCTGAGATGCAGGTCGCCTTGGAGCAGGAAAGGACGGAGAAGTACTTGCTGATGGCCGCGCGGCTGGAAGGAGACAGAGAAGAGATCGCATATGCTGAAGGTGGCGAGAACCAAGACCTGCCGGCGGAGACCGGCGGAGAACAGCGGACTGCACTACCAACTCCTGCAGAGTTGCCGGGTACTAGTCGCCCGGCCTCTGGCGAGAGTTCGCATCCGCCGGTGGCCGAGGCGCCTAACCAGGTCGCAGTTCCAAGCGGTCTGGGGGTTTAGGCGATCCCCATGATACCGTTTGCGAGAGTAGAGCGCGACGCTGCGCGAGTTCATCGGTCTCTGCATGCGCTTCACAATCTAGTTAGCCAGGTGTACGTTGCGATTGTGCAGACCGGTGAGCAGGTCGCGCACATAGGAAGAGACAGGCCGGAAGACGACAAACGATCCTGAGCGACTTGAGAGAACCAAGCCGCGCGGACATTCGTATATTATGTTGTAATATATATTTTTTCTCTGGATGTTGGACAATTTGATTGCTGTAAACTGTTGTATTCTATTATGATGCGAACTGAATGCGGCTTATGCGGCTTGAATTTATAATCCGCATGTCTGCTGCTTTGTTCTGAGAAATTTAAAGTTTTGGAAAGTAGCCGCGCGGTCTGGCGAACAGAGCGCTGGCTTGAATACTTGATATCCACATGATTCGCCATAGAATTTTTCTAAGTGCAGGAATATAGCCGTGCGGACTGACGGACTAGACGGCGGCTTGGTCACTAAGCTGAACTGCACTTCCAGCGGACTTAGGCCGCGCGGCGTGACGACTAGCCGCGATTTGACGTTGGGCACTGTAGCTTCACGGATTTTCTATAAATAGAGCAGATCCCGTAGATTTCATCACAAATCAAGAAGGATGTGGGCTAAGTCCAAGTCGTTGCAGTCTGACAAGGCCACTGCGGTTAGGACAGACGCGGCCTCCTCTTTCCACTCAGCTGACCACAAAGAATGTCGGCTTACAAAAGCCGAGCTGGATGACTTTGTCGAGAAACACATGCAAGTAAGTCCGCTGATCGCGCGGCTTCCCCGACAGGATGAGCGGATCAACTCCTCCAATGCAAATCAGATCGCGGTCCCCATCGACCACTTCGACTGCGGCTTCAGCTTCCCGGTCATGCTAGAGGCTGTAGCGGTCTTCGACCACTACGGGGTTGTGCCCGGGCAACTTCCCCCAAACTCGATAGCCGCCATCTACAGCTTCATCTCCTACCTCAGGTCGGAAAGAGTCCGCTTCTCTATGAGGCTCTTCCGAGAGTGCTTCTCGGTGCGGTCTATCCCGGACTCCGGGACAAAGATCTTCCGGGGGCACCTCTACTTCGGCTGCAGAGGGCTGAAGATAGTGAACCTGGCGAACAAGATCGCGAACTGGCCGGAGCGGTTTCTCATCTTCGAGGGAAACCTGGGGTTGCTGCCGGTCGACCCCCAAATCCGCGAAGAAGCCGCCTTCGGCAGCAGCGGCTTGGACGACATGGAGAAGGAGATCTACGACTTCTTCAAAGGCGAGCGGCTTGATGTAAACCACTACATCCCGCTGTTGCCGTCACTAGTAGGAGTAGAGGCGGAAGACAGTAAGCTCCAAGCCGGCCGACCTGATATCTTAGCCGCACGGACTGGAAACTAACTTTGCCTTCTATCTTTGCAGCTGCTGTGGCGGTCCCGCTGAACAAGCCGCAAACTCCTGGCGGCTTGACTCTCACTCAACGAGAGAAGAGAGCGAGGCGTGCCAAGCCGGCGCGGGTTGCGGAGGAGGAGGAGTAGGACTCCTCTGGAGAGTTCATTCTGCAAGGAACCGGCAGCAGCTTGAAGGATGTCCACGGCGATCCGGCCTTGCGGTGGAGTCCGGACGGCAAGTCGGTGACGATCTCCACCGCCCTCCCCTACTGGGGAGCAGAAGAAGTAAGCCGCCGCGCCACCGCGGTTGGCGGCGCGCTGTATGACAAGCGCAACTTGAGGGCTATGCGACGAGTTCCTCCAGACGACCTGCCGCGGCTAGCCGCGCAAGTCGGCGCGAGGAGCTTCGTGGCAAGTCACTTCATGGGCCTTGCCTACAAGCAACTGATGAAGGAGAACAGCGGCCTGAAGACACAGTTAGGCGAACAACAAGAAGAGAACAAGCGGCTTAAGGAAAAGGAGGCGGTAAGTCATTACCAATACTCGTGCGGTTAGCATTATGTAACCGCGCGACCTTACCTTTACTTTTGCTTTGCAGGAAATGTATAACCCGGCCAATCCCATCTTCCAAGACCAAGTCTTCCCCCAACTCGTCCAAGGGATTGATGGAGCGCTTAACCGCCTCCGCGACCTTGGCGGCTTGGCCACCGGCTTCACCGACTTTACATGTGCCGACATCTACCCCTCCCTAAAAGAGCAGGTGGCCGACGTCTATAGGTCGATCAAGGGCAAGGCCAAGGTCGGGGAAGAAGTCGGCGAGGTGGTCGGAGACGCGGTGGAAGAGGTCGGCCAGGGAAGCCGGAGTCCACGCACATCGCCTGAGTCCGGCGGCCAAGAATCGGAGACCGCGCGGCCAGACTCGACAACTTCTGACGGTTCAGCGAGCTCCGCAACTAGCAGCGGATACTCTCTATCATCCGTCGACATTGGCGATGGCAGTGATTTGGATTCTCCTACGACTAAGAAGCTCAAACCGGACGATTAGAAAATCTATAACTTGTTACTGTGTTTTGAACTTTTTTGAAATCGGCGGTATTGTTTTTGTAACCGCGCGATTAAGTCTTTGTAATACTTAATGAAATGAAAATGAAGGCATTTTACCTTTCTCTTTGTTATATTTCACTTTTCTTACTTGACTAAGTCCGCGCGGTCTCAGTTTAGCTTCCGATTTAAAATATAAGTATGTAAACCGGCTGAGTTTGCGCTGCGACTTCAACAAAGCTATCCGCAAGAGAGAGATATTTTCCTGCGGTTTATACCGGAGTGCACGTCAACGATAAGCCGAGCGGCTAATAACTTAAACCGCAATTTTCCTTAATGAATTATTCAACGTTATCTGCTGGAAGGGCTGAATTGCCGCGGCTTGCTCATACATAAACCGTGACCGCTAAGCCGCGCGGCCACTTGTCGCAGTCGGCAGACATCCACAACATTGAAATATTAGATTGCGGCTAGGGCGAACTCTGAAACGAATTGCCCATTTGATTAAAGGAACAAGAATAGAGAAACAAGCTTCGGCTTCCGATAATACAGGCCGATATAGGCATATGGAAGCCGAGAATCTTTGTGACGACAGTTCGCTGATTAGCTAATATACCATAAGTCGGCAGATCAAAGCCAGGAATTAAGTGCCAGACGCAGGTCGGGCGACTTCCTTTCCATATGAATAACAAACCGGCAATTGATATATTTGAGCCAAATAAGATACTGAATAGAGGATAGGCGGACGTAAGTCGGCCGAGTTCCCAAATGTATTAATGATAATCCGGCAGGTAGGAACAGGAAAGTTAAAAAACTTAAGCCGGAATATGAAACCGGGCGGTTTGTGTAATTAATTATACAACCTGCACAGGCCGCTTAGTAAAGCCGCGAGATAGCGGATAGGCGCGTGTTGTCCTGCAAAAATAGGTGAAGATATGCACTTATGTGTCAATGTGGGCAGGTGCGTGTGACATTGCTTTCCACACAAAGAACACGTAAGCGGGATCGAAATTCTTAAAATCCATGACCGATGTCAAGCGGGACAAGTACGCAACGTCTGCGACTGAAGTCAAGCAGGACAAGTACGCAATGTCTGCGACGAAGGTCAAGCGGGACAAGTACGTAATGCCTGTCTGTGACTGAAGTCATGCGTGACGGGTACGCAATGTCTGCGACTGAAGGCCAAGCGGAAAACCCACTACACATCTGCGACTGAAGTCAAGCAGGACAAGTACGCAATGTTTGCGACGAAGGTCAAGCGGGACAAGTACGTAATGCCTGTCTGTGACTAAAGTCAAGCGGGATGTGGAGGGCTTAAGAATTCGAAAGGGGCTCTTGCCCCTACATGCATGCATATTGGCATAAAGAGTAAAGCTAAAAATAAGCTTCAAATGAAAAAGTAACATTTGCATGATGTTAAGGAAGTGACAAAGGATATATATCTGTAGTTTTATCATGTCTCATTAATACCGATTGTGAAGGAGATGTTATGTACTATTCTGAACATAAGCACTTTTCTTTATAGAAAGAAAGAGGAATCACTGCTTGAATTATTGAGCAAGAAATGAAAGATTGCCTTAGAGAGTTACTAAATAACATATTCTTGCAACTTTCCAGCTCTTACAAGTTGATTAGCCAATTCCCTGAGAGCTATGCAATCTTCTGCTAGATGACCAATATCTTTATGATACTTGCAAAAAAATTGCTCGTGCCGATACTTGATTTTGGATTTCATACGCCGAGGCTTCTTGAACTCAGACATTCCCTGAATGATTATCAAAAGATCTTCCATAGGAATTTTGAACTTAACATACTTACCTGAACCTTTTTCATACTTTGGAGTTTTATCCTGGCGAATATAAGGAGACTTGCAATATTCAACTTGCAAAACATCTTGTGAGGAAGTAGATTGCTGTTGACCAGAAGTCCCTTGAGATTGTTTGGCCATTTGATTCAGAAATGAAACATAACCTTTATTTGCCTCTTCGCCCATTATGAATGTATTAACTATATCAATAAGATCTCCGTAGCTTTTGGGATATTTTGTGGTGAGCTTGAATTTCAATGGGCCTTCTTGAAGTGCATTTATGAAAGCATACAAGTAATAGTCTTGATGGACGCTACAAATATCTAAAACCTCCTTTTGAAACCGATCAACAAAATCTTGATTAGACTCGTCAATTCCTTGCTTGATTCGGAAGAGAGCTCCAACGTCTCTTTTCCGCTTCTTGTAAATAGCGAATCTAGAAATAAATTGACTTCGAAGATCCTTAAAGCTGGTTACTGATCGAGGTGGGAGGCTATAAAACCATTCTCTTGCAACATTGCCAAAAGATATAACGAAGAGTTTGCATTTTACTCCATTTGACACTTTTCTCAGTGAGATAGCTAATTCAAAAGCTTGCAAGTGAGAAAACGGATCATCACATCCAGAATACTCCGGGAGACGCGGTACTCTGAAGTCATCGGAGACAGTATCCCACTGAATTCGATTAATGAATGGAGAAGGGGCCTCTTCTTCGTCCTCACAAAGAGGTTCATTTGCAACAGATTCTAGGCCACGCTCAACACTGTTTGCAAAAATTTCTCTATGAGGGTCCACAACCTCACTACTAAAATACAAGCAATCCTGCACTTCTGAGAGATCTGTATTCACTGAGATGCTGCTTGATTTACCATGACCCTTTGCAGGATTCATCCTGAAAAGAGAGAAATAGCCGAACTTTTTCAAGAGACCGCAGATCAGCGGCGGTTTAACGCGGCGGCTAGACGATACTACAAACCGATATGAAGACCGGCTGAAAAGAGAGCGGATAGAATGCCAGGTTCCATAGTGCTGGAGGCGGGCTTGCTCGACAGGCCGCCGAACTCTAGAGGATAGAGCGGTCTAATTAGCTAGACCGCTGATTTCATCGATTAGTCGAGATCTGAAGGCCGCGTGTTAACTGTTGATGCATGAAAACGGACAGGGAGTCGGGCACCACCAGCTAACGGTTCGAACACCGGGGAATAGGGGAGGAAAGGAGAAGACTGTCGACCAATCGGTTACTAGCGGTCGTGGCTAAAGGACCGGAAAAGGGGGCCGCTGGCAGCGACAACAGCAGAGTTCGCCCGCCGCAGCTTAAATGCCACTCTTGCGGTGGGCTTTCCTTTACTTCAAATAAGAAACAGTTACAACGAGTAAAAGAAGAAGCCGGCCGGACTACAAGCCGCAATACACTAGACTTGAGACCGCAGCTCTTAACAGGCGAGCTACTGGATCCCAGTCAGCGTGTCTTGGGGAGTGCACCCTCCCCCTATTTATAGGCTCGGGGGCCTACCCAAACGGGCAGGGCTAAAATTACCGGCTGCCCGGGGTACAGGAGAACCGGGCAAAGGTGAGGGGAAGCAAAAGAGAGAGAAACAAGAAAGGAGGGAAGCCGCGCGGCCTGGCGGATTCCTCCTGGCGAGCTGACGGCTGAGTCCTTGGGCTTTGTCGCTGAGCAGGGTCGGCGTTGGCAGCGGTCTGACATGGAGACCGCCCGGCTTGGGAGGCTTGGCGGCTTGAGTAGGCAGGCCGCCCGGTCTGGAAAGCTGCGCGGGCAGGTCGCGGATTCCGGGCTTATCAACAGAAGACTCTTGATTTTGATTTGGTGTTCTTCTTCAGATAGCTGATGATCTTCAGATATATAGCTTCTTTTCTGTATCAGAAATCTATGGAAGTAAGTGTAGAGGGTTTCTTGACTCAGACTGATTTTTATTCTTTGTCTGTGTGTGACTGTGTTCTTATGTATTCTCTATCAGGTTTGTCTGGGAAAGGAGAGGAAATTGCTTTTATATTTCCTGTCAAAATTCTCTTTCGAAATTTTAATTCCTCTGCAATCAATGCTGACGACCTTGAGACTAATCTGCATTGATTTATATCCTCAACTGTCTGATGGAAAAATGACAGGCAATAATCTTGGAGAAGACCATAATCAATGCTCTATCTAACAGTTATATTCGAGAGAATATTTGAGCAAATTACTCGGGAATTATTGCAGAAGAAGGCGATAGAAGGATGGAAAATAACAATGTCTGGATTCGTCGAGCTGATAACAGAAATCATCGAGCCGAGTTCACAGTTCGTTGAGCTGAGTTGCTGAGTTCGTCGACTAGATAACTTCTGTTCGTCGAGCTGAGGACCAATAACTGCTGCTGGATAACTCTAGCTATTGTGGTCAGAGTTCGTCGAGCTGAGAATCAAGTTCATCGACCAAAGTCTGACTCTTGACTTAGAATAAAGTGATGTTTTCTGATCTTGAAGTGTTGAAGTATAGTGTCCAAGGTTCATCGACCTGAGTACCAAGTTCGTCGAGCTCAACTTAGAGAATTTACTCTGAGATCGTCGAGCTGAGCAAGACATTCGTCGAACTATGTTCGAGGAACGTCGAACTCATTTTAGTTGGTATGAAATATGTCTAAGTCTTGAGTCTCTGGCAGTGTTGATGGCTGGTCCTTGCAGTGTTGATTCTAAGGACTTGGCCTATACTCTAGGACACAACTATGACCCCGACTATACATGTTGGGTCAAATGATCCTAACTTAGTGAACCTAGCTCAAATCAAACTAGGGATCCAACAATCTCCCCCTATTTGGGTGAGGTCACTAATTACATACTCAGAATAGAATTGAAAATAAACAAAGCAAGAAAGCATATATCTGGCAGAGATCAGTAACACATGCAATAGATATATATATACATATAAGCTTTGTTCAGAAATATAAAGCAGTTTTAAAAACATAACAGAAATAAAACAGACCTGAACTCATTTCTATTATTTCTTTCGTTTGGCTTTTCTTCTTTGCTATTGTCTCCTGACTTAGCGAAGACAATCTCTCTGTTAGGATTAGAAGCTTGCATTTTAGTCATGGTCATGTCAACAGCCCCTATAATCTTCAAAGATATGGCTTTGGGGACAACTGCTTCTGGGTGCAACTTCATGTAGTCATCAACATTGAAAAACGTGTTTGCTTTCTCAAACCTCTTAAGCTCTTCTTTCCTATACTTAGACATTGTGGAATACTCAGAAGGATCCTTTCCTTCAGCTTTGGCCTTGTTAATCAAAAAATGGCCTAAAAGTTCTTGGAACCTAGCCATTCTAGCTGTATTAGCTGTTTCAGGATCCTCAAAAGGAACAGGAGGAGAATTTTGTCTTTTAGGACTTTCAGCTTTTTGATCTGCAGGGAATGATAGCTGTTGTTGATGCTGCTGCTATGGTTGATGCTGAGATTGATGTTGTTTTCCTGAAGAGTAATACCTATGCTGGCTACTTCTACAAGAAGATCTCCCTTGATGTTTCTGATATGTTTGGAATTGGGTAGATACTTGGGAAGTTGTGCCTGAAGCAGCAGCAGCTGGAGGAGGAGGAGGAAGAGGGTCCCTTCTGTATTTCTGAGTTGGAGGAGGGGAGTATCTTCTGCTTTTTTTCTTTCTTTTTGTTCATTTTTAGATAACCACATCCAAGCTGGCATCCCTTTATATGAAGTTATCTTCTGAAGAATATAGTTGGGAGTGTCATTGGTTAGATTTGGTTTAGGAGTAGGAGGAGGAGGTGCTTTCCTCTTCTTAGACACTTTCTTCTTCTTTGGATCCTCATCAGAATCCTCATCCTCATTATCATCCTCATCATCATTAGATCCCTGAGGATTATCATATAAGGCATCAATGGTCTTTAGTATAGACTTATCAATTGTCTTTTCAGCTTGAGTTGTAACATGAGAAGGAGTAGGAACTGGAGCTGGAGGGGAAACTTCAACAGGAGGTGGAGCTGGAGAAGAAACTTCATCAGGAGTTGGAGAACTAACTCTAACAGTGCTTTCAGCAGCTGCCTTATTCTCTTCTTCAATGTCAGCCAAGATCAATGCATCAAGATCTGGTATTGGTGAGTCATCCATAACAAAACTGGGAGCTGAAATAGTTTCTGGAGGGGATGGAATAACTATGGGCTCTGGAGCAGCAAAAAGAGTTCTGAGTTGCTTGGCAACTTTTGAACTAATAGGGGAGGAGTATGGGACAATAGCCAAGGATGGCTTAGTGTAATCTGCTAGAGGGAAGCTCAAAACACAGTATCAAAAATTCTCAATAAATATTCTAAATCTAATGTGGGATTAATGATAAAATCACCAACAGTGGTTATTTCTTCTGGAGCTGTCTCTTCTATGTCCATGTCAGTCTCAATAAAGTTAATGAAATCAATCAAATCTGTATTTTTAAGCTCTGCATCCACTGCTGTCGCTACTGCCTCTACATCTATTGGAGCTGGAGCTGCTGAAACTGAAACTGAGACTGCTGCTACTTGAGCTGCTGCAGCTTCTTCATCAAGCATCTCCCCCTGCCTTATTTCAGTAATAACTGGAGCCAGGCCCCTGAATGAAGAGGCGGCAGTAGAGTGGGCAGAAATTTGAGCAGAGAGAGAGAGAGTAAATGGAGGTAGCAAGAGGTGTAATGGCCTCTGCTATGAGATATTTGTGGAGGGGTGTGATGACAACAATGACAGATGAGATGGTGGTGGGATCCAATGATGGAGTGGCAGATGGTGTAGAGGTGGAAACATTTGGAGGGATGGTAGATGTGGGTGAGGATGGAGGAGGAGCATCTGTCATTTGGATATCCAGGATGGATGCATTATGAGGAGAGGGAGTAGTGGGAGGATATGACAATAGATTGAAGGATGGGAGGGAAGATAAGTGGGGGGAAGAGGAGATGAAGGTGGTGTTGGTGCTGGTATATCATGGGGGGATTGTGGTGATTGAGATGGAGTGGGTTGATGATATTCCTGGGTGGGTGAGGATGGGAAGTTAGTAAGGTCTATTGGTGGAGAGGTGGTAGGTAATGTAGCTGTAGTAGGAATGGGTTGTGATTGTTGATGTGGTTGAAGTTGTTGTTAGAGTTGTTGATGTGGTTGAAGAGAGGGAGTATGAACTGTGGAGGGTGATTGTTTTTGAGTTGCTGGAAGGGATGGAGGTGCGGAGATGATCTCTTCAGCAAGGTGGGAAGTGCCCGAACAACCCTTGTGCTTTTAGAAGCTGGGGTGGAAGAGGTTGAAGCCTTGGATGGCTTAGATATAGTCCTCTACCACCTGCCAAACAAGGCACAGGTGAGCCTCTTGCTGGCATTAATGAATATGGTCGGCGAGACCAGTGATTTAGCAGCCTTCTCCTACAGGAAGATCCCTAGGATCCTTCCAAAACACACTTCCTTTTTATTAGTCTTTTTCTTTATTAGATCAAAGATGATCTGTGTCCAGTTCACCTTCTTCTTGTTAACCACTACACACATGACCAAAAACTGATGTCTGGTAATATAATCATGTGTAGTGTGCTTGCCTAGCAAGATTTTCCCAAAAATATCTGCCAGAAATTTGTATTCTGCAGATAAATATTTCTTCAACAACTTATTGGGGTTATCTCCAGTATAACCCATCAAACTCAACATCATACCATATTCTTCCGAATATATTTCCAGTTCTTCTTCTCCATTATCTAAACCAAAGATTTTAGTTAATACGGCGGGAGATAGGGAGAACGTTACCCGCTATTGTTCCAATCATTGTATTTTCTTCTGTTGTTGATGAGGTATAGACCCATTCTCGTATCTCAGTTCCAGATAATTTTATCCTGGTTGTCATCAAATTCTTCAGTTGTTACTCTTCCAGAAGTTGCAGAATGTTTAGAAATATCGGATCTGAATGCTGAAATGAATCAAAGTCAACATCAAATCCTGTGTCGAACTTCATCGCAGCCAATGTTCCCGATGGAATCGCCATGAAATCACCTACAAGAGATAATACGAATCGACAAACTCCGTTCCATGAAAATTAAAACATTCTTCAATCTGGGTTCGACGAAATAATTGATAGTTAAATAATTTGTTGAGCGCAGCCTGAAGATTTGAAGATATTTCATCGAGCTCCGTTCAACGAAAGTATTCTTGAAGTAGATTCGTCGAGCTCCGTTTGACGAACACAACTTCATACACTGAAAGTTCGTCGACCTCCTTTCGACGAATATCTCCTGAAATGTCCCTAGTTCGTCGAGCTCCATTCGACGAACTCTGGAAAATTCGTTGAGTGTAGACAGAAACTAAACTAAGTCTTCTCCATTGATCATTCCAAGCTGATTTATAAAGAATAAGTGATTTTTCTCATCCAGAGGTTTGGTGAATATATCAGCTCTTTGTAAATCAGTGTAGATATAGACAAGATTAATTTTGTTTTTGTCCACACACTCTCTAATGAAATAATGTTTAATGTCTATATGCTTAGTCCTACTGTGATAGACTGGATTTTGTGCTATTGCTATAGCACTTATGTTATCACAAAAGAGAGTTGAATTATTTAAGTTGAGACCATAGTTTAGGAGTTGGTTTTGGATCCACAGCATCTAAGAACAATAACTGTCTGCTGTAATATATTCTGTTTCAGCAGTTCAGGTGGATACAGATGACTGTTTCTTGCAAAACCAGGATACTAACCTCATACTAAGGAACTGACAAGTCCCTGAGGTGCTTTTTCTATCAACCTTGCATCCAGCAAAGTCAGCATCTGAAAATCCAGTTAAATCAAATTTTGACTCAGCAGGATACCATAGGCCTAGACTAGGACAACTCTTTATATATCTCAAAATCCTTTTTAAGAAAACTAGGTGAGATTCTTTTGGGTTCACTTGGAACCTAGCACAAAGACATGTGACAAACATGATATCAGGTCTGCTTGCTGTAAGATATAGTAGGGACCCAACAATGCCCCTATATAATTTCTGATCCACAGGTTTCCCATGTGCATCATAGTCAATCACAACATTAGTAGCCATGGGTGTTTTCTTTGCTGAGGCATCAGCCATCCAAAACTTTTTAATAAGTTGTTTTGCATATTTAGCTTGGGAGATAAAGATGCCATCAGGAAACTGCTTTACTTGGAGACCAAAGAACTAGGAGAGCTCACCCATGCTACTCATTTCAAATTTTGAATGCATGAGATCAGAGAACCTCTTGTATAATTTGGAATCAGTAGACCCAAATATGATGTCATCCACATAAATTTGTACTAATAAAGTTTTGTCCTTATGATGTCTAGTGAAAAGTGGCTTATCTACTATGCCTCTAATGAATTTATGCTCTATCAAAAAGCTAGCTAGGGTCTCATACCAAGCTCTTGGAGCTTGCTTGAGACCATAAAGAGCTTTATGCAATTTGAAAACATGATAAGGGTGAGTTGGAGAGACAAAACCTGGAGGTTGTTCAACATAAACCTTTTTTTTAAGTACTCCATTCAGGAATGCACTCTTTACATCCATCTAATACATCTTGAATCTCTTGTAAGCTGTATAGGCAAGGAATATTCTGATTGTCTCTAACCTTGCCACTGGTGCAAAGGTTTGGTCATAATCTATTCCTTCCTCTTTGTAACGCCCCCGGTTGTTTTTATGGCCAGTGTGTAATTTTGTTTGGCGTTACGTTGGCCTTTGTTGTTGTTAAAGCGTAATCTTATCTCTTTAGACCTTTAGTGGCTTGGTTGATAGCCTGTTTGTAAGATTCCCTAGCAATCTGGAGTCTGTTTTGGTGACTCGGTGGTGCCTCTTCGGGAATGCTTGTGTTTTGTCTTCGGGTAAGGTTAGCCCAAGTTTTGTTTGTCGGATGCTGATTTCGCTTTGCCACTAGAGTAGTAGCGTGTGTAGTTTGTTCGAACCCGGATCATTTGGCTCAGGAGCCACATATGGATATGAAGTTATGTTGTCTTGGTTGCTGCTTTTTCCCCCCCTCAGGTGCTAAAATTATGGCTGTAGTTTATTATAGCAGGGGAGAGGTGTAAGAGGTCAAAGACCTGGAGCGCATTTGGGTGACACGGCCTGGGACACGGGCGTGTCCCAGGGCGTGTCGGGGTACACGGCCTATGACACAGGCGTGTCACAGGGCGTGTCCCATGAGTTCGACGAATTTCGGTCGACGAAGTTCACTCGACGATAGTCGAGTGTCGAGAGAAGGGGTACACGGCCTGTGACACGGGTGTGTCACAGGGCGTGTCCCGCTGTCGACGAACTTCGCTCGACAAAATTCACTCGACGATTGTCGAATATCGAGAGAAGGGGTACACGGCCTGTGACAAGGGCGTGTCATAGGGCGTGTCCCGCGGTCGACGAACTTCACTCGACGAGTGTCGAGTATGGGGTGACACGGCTTGGGACACGAGCATGTCCCAAGGCCGTGTCCTTCTCGGGTTGTTTGGCTGGGTGCTGTGTGCTGTGTCACGACTAGTGACATGGCCGTGTAGGCAGGCGTGTCCAATGACACGGCCTGTGACACGCCCGTGTCACAGGCCGTGTACTATTTGGATGTGAGGCAGTTGCCCACCGCTTAAGTGACACGGCCTGTGACATGGGCGTGTCACAGGGCGTGTCAGGGCCGAAATGCGAAATTTCAGCAAATTTTGCTGCCGTTCAATTTCTTTATTGTTTTCATCCAAGGGATCAAACTTCTTTCCTGGGAATAAGGACGAGGTTAAGTCTTTCTCCTTCCATTTTGTGTTCATTCATTCTTCTTCTTCTTATCATTCTCCATTTACAAAGAGGGTGAGTAGAAGAGAAAGAAAGGAAGAGGGACCAGCTGCTTTGGATTTGCCCCTTAGGTTTTTCACCTAGTTGTGCTAATGCTGTGATAGCTGCTGTTGTGCTTGAAGGTTGAGGCAAGTGGTGTTCTTGCCCTTGCCAAGTATTCCTTTTCTTTCATCTCTTATGGTTATATGACTATGGTATAGTTGAAATTAGGGTTATTCATTTTGTGTCTAAATCTTGGTTGAAGGTAGACATATTGCGTACGTGCTTAGGATGAACTTTCAGCTTTGTGGTTACGTCGGGATTTCGGGTTGTTGGCGTGTTTCGGCGTGTTTTGCCGATTGAATCGTGAAGTATGGCATGTGGTTTGTCTGATGGCTCTGTAAGGGGTGGTGTGGTGTAGAGCCTGGTGGGCACTGTTTGGCCCCAGATAATGGGCTGGTTGTTTTATGGTGTAGAGAGCACCTTTTGGCCCTGGATAATGGGCTGGTTGTTTTATGGTGTCGAGATCACCTTTTGGCCCCGATATGGGCTGTTTTTGTTGGTATGTTCCACCTTGAGGGCTGCCACCGTTGAACCCTTGAGTAATGACTTTACCACTGTTAATGCATCACGAATTAAATCTGTTCTTTGTTTTGGTATTTTGGCATATGTTGGTCTTATTGCTCCTACAGGTTTTAGCAGGCTATGGTGATATCTCTCGCACTTAGTGCATCTTGATCCTGCCTTGGGCAGTGTATTACTTTTTGATGAAATGCTCCATTCTTTTATTGTTTATGCATAAGATAATGCTCCATTTCTGTTTCTTTTATACTTGCTGAGGCATTATTTCTTTGGAATGCCTCAGGTCCAGGTGATAGTCGATTGAGCGGCTTGTGTTCTTTTGGTGGTGCTTGCTTGTGGCTGCTGAGGTTGCTGTTCCTCATTTTGGAGAGGTAGTTTTTCTTCTTTCTGTACAGACATACACCCACCAGTGGGTTCGTGTTAGGTTGTTGACGCCCACTGATGGTTTCTTTTAGTGATGCACTATGAACTATAGACTGCTAGTTTTACCTTTTTTGGAGGTTGTTTACTTGCTTTTGTGAATGTTTTTATACTAGGTTGCAGGTTAGATATGTTCAACCCTACAAGTAATAGTATATGTATCTCATGTATGTCATGATTTAAAAAACTAACGCACTATTTCTCGAGTATGTAAAAAAGCTATTTTCTAGATATTATGATTCACCTAGAGTCCTGCATTCCATGGGAGGTCCTTTGGGGACGATTCTACTCATGTAGGATGTCAACTTACCTTAACTATGTATTTTCGCTGCGTATAAAATTATAGTTTTTCATGTGGACTAGCTGATCCACGGTGCCGAGTGGTACGACCATCAAACTGTAAATGGTTTCCTTGTATAAGAAATGATAATTTATTCAACGAACACGAGTTTAGGTTTTGCCTGAGGGCGTGTAGTTATCCCCTGCACAGCGTGGCATCACGACACGTATTTTCTCATGCTCTGATCTTATTTAAATGTGTGAGAAAATGCGGGTTGTGACAGTTGGTATCAGAGCCAGGTTTGCATATTATGTAGTATGGGATGCATAATATATGTCTGTATATGGATCCACCATAGGGGCAACATGTGAGGGTTATGTAGTATGGGATGCATAACCTCACCACATGAATGCGACTAGCACGTTTTTTTTGTTGCATGAGAATGTCATGTAGTATGGGATGCATAACATTTTCATGTGCACGCCGTCTATGACATGCATTAAGGCCTTTTTAGAATGCATAGCACAACATGCATAACATAACATTGCATAAGCACTACATGCCAAGCTAAAGATTGACATGAGAACGCATGTACACACATGGTTTTGAGTCAAAAGGAATATAACTTCATGCATGCATGGTATAGGCACATAAATTGGTATGATGAGGATGACTCATCGTAGGTTAGACATAACATCTTTTACAACTCCCAGTGCAAGTTAGAAGTTGAAGTTCATATGTGTATGTGTGTCTGTACAGAGTCGTTTTGTGCTAGCAGTTGGGCTAGTTCTTGATTCGTTATGATTGGACTATAGGATGTCAAAGCGTCCTGTGATGAGGTAGACTCACCAGTCTGAGGGCGAGTCTTCGGGTGCCCAGAATAATGCAAGTATGGAAAGTTTGCGACAGAGTAATGAGGCCTTAGTAAGGCAAATGGGGGATATGCAGTCCCAGATTCAGTCTATGTTTTCCATGATGTCTGGGCTTGCTCCGAGGGTGCAGGACCCTGCTGTGGGTCCAGCTGTTCCTGCCCCTCCTGCTCCGTTGGTGCCTCCCGTAGTGGTTCCACCTGAGATGACATTTATTTCCCAGTTTCAGCGACTTGGACCACCTACTTATGATGGCAAAGCGGATTTCATGGTGTTGGATGATTGGCTGATAGCAATGGAGGAAATGTTTTATTACTCTGGCGTCACTGATGATCAGCGAGTGATGATCGCTGCATATTAGCTAAAGGGATTAGCAAAGAGTTGGTGGATGCGAGAAAAGGAGAGCTTGACGGAAGGATGTTCTTGGGCGTCGTTTAAGGGGATGCTCCTAAGGAAGTTTCTACCCTCAGTCGAGCGGGACCGTTTGATGAATGAGTTCTTACATTTGAAGCAAAGGCAGCTCATAGTAAGTGAGTATGAGATTGAGTTCAGTAAACTGAGTCAGTTTTCCCTCGATATGGTAATTTCCGAGGCGGATCGAGTTAAGCATTTTCTTGGTGGCTTACGAAATGAGGTACAACAGTGAGCAAGTGCATATGGAGCAATAAGCTATGCTGCCTTAGTGGAAGCTGCTTTGAAAGTTGAGGCAATTGAAAATGCTAAGCAAAAAGGACAGGGGATGAGAAAAGACAAGAGGAAGTTAATCGAAGGGAAGAGCCCACAGGTGCCTGATGCTGCTTCAAGGAAGAAGAGCAAAGAAGTTTGTAGCTTCTGTGGCCGGTCAGCCCACCCTTTCGAGCGATGCTTCAAAAGGTTAGGTGTTCAAAAGAAGGAGCAGGTTCATGCGATTCAGGCTGCTCCTCAGAGGGACTTGGAGTGTACAATATGTATGAGGAAGGGGCATGATGTTGCCCATTGTTGGTCAAAGAAAGTGTGTTATCATTGTGGACAAAAGGGGCACATCAAGACTCAGTGTCCGCAAGTGCAACCTGTGTTGCAGCCAGTGCCACTCCAGGCGTTGCCAACTCCTCAGCGATTGGATAAAGGCAAAGGAAAGCTTAACGTGATTTCTTTTGAGGATGCTCAGACTTCTACTCAGGTTGTATCAGGTTAGACTCCTCCCTAGTTCTCCTGTTTTGTTCGTCATTATTGTATTTCAATTGTTTTTGTAGATATGTGATCGGTGTGCACCTTGTTTAGTAAAGTTTAAGGTAAAGAACCGCTGGGCGCGTGTTTTTTCGACTCTGGCGCTACCCACTCGTTTGGGGCTAGAGCCTTCGTGGACCGATATCGTTTGGAACCAGATCGAGTGGGGGATGTCTTTTGCATCAAGTTTCCTTCTGGTGATTCTGTGGTTTCCGATTGGGGCATTTTGGAATGTCCGATTGTGTTGGGGGATTTCATAGCTACGGAAGATTTGAAGGTGATTGACCTGGAAGATTTTGATGTGATCTTAGGCATGGACTAGTTGTCGAAGTATGATGCTGTGATCCAGTACAAGGGTAAGCGCTTGGACTTCAGAAAGGACAACGGTCAGGCTGGGAGTGTTTATGGTGATTTGCGCAAGGATTCTCCAGCTATTTCTGTAGTATGTGCTCGGACGTTGCTAGGTTCCGGCTGTTTTGCTTGTTTAGTCTCAGTTTTGGAGATCGTTGGTAGTTTGCCACGTTTAGTAGAGATTCCTGTTGTGCGCGACTTTTCAGACGTTTTTCCTGATGATCTTCCTGGTCTTCCGCCCGACAGAGATGTTGAATTTGTGATAGAGTTGGAGTCGGGTACGTGTCCTATTGCAAAGGCACCGTACCGGATGGCCCCGCGAGAGCTGGCAGAGTAGCGTATCCAACTGGATGAGTTGTTAAGAAAGGGTTTTATCAGACCAAGTTCGTCGACTTGGGGCGCACCTGTTCTATTCGTTAAAAAGAAAGATGGGTCGATGCGGCTTTGCATTGATTACCGAGAACTAAATAAAGTCACTATTAAGAACAAATACCCCTGCCAAGGATTGGCGATTTGTTTGATCAACTGTGCGGTAGCTCAGTGTTCTCTAAGATTGATCTCCATTCTGGTTATCATCAGCTTAAGGTCCGTGAGTCAGATATTCCACGGACTGCTTTTCGATCAAGGCATGGGCATTTTGAATTCTTAGTAATGTCGTTTGGTTTAACCAACGCGCCTTCAGCCTTTATGGATATGATGAACAGAGTGTTCAAAGACTTTTTGGATAAGTTTGTGGTTGTGTTTATCGATGATGTTCTTGTCTATTCCCGCAATGCTGAGGAGCATGATCAACATCTGTGTTTGGTTTTGTCTGCTTTGAGGGACCATAGATTGTTTGCCAAATTGAGTAAGTCCGATTTTTGGTTACCTCAGGTTTTGTTTTTAGGCCATGTGATCAACAGGCATGGCATTTCAGTTGATCCAGAGAAGATAGCTGCAATGATGGAGTGGCGAAGACCGGATACTCCCAAGGAGATTAGGAGCTTCTTGGGGTTGGCTGGCTATTACAGAAGATTTGTGGAAGGCTTTTCTACTTTGGCCGCACCTTTGAATCGGTTAACTCAGAAAAATATGGCTTTTGATTGGAATGATAAGTGTGATGAAGCATTCCTTGAACTCAAGAATAGATTTGTACCACTCCTATTTTGACTCTGCCTACGGATTGCTTAGGTTATGATATTTTTGTAGATGCATCGTATGTTGGACTTGGATGTGTGCTGATGCAAGACGGCAAAGTGATTGCGTATGGGTCTCGGCAATTGAAAACTCATGAGAAGAACTATCATACACATGATTTGGAGTTTGCCGTTGTTATATTTGCGTTGAAATTGTGGAGACATCTACTGTATGGGGTGCAGTGCAATATTTTTTCTGATCATAAAAGTTTAAAGTATGTATTCACCCAAAAGGAATTGAATCTGCGCCAGTGGCGATTGTTGGAGTATGTTGCCGACTACGATGTAGAAATCCAGTACCATCCGGGCAAGGCTAATGTCGTGGCCGATGCCCTAAGTCGGAAGACGGGAAAGATTTTTAATCTCTCCGCCAACCGATTAGTGGAAGAATTTCTGTTGATGGATATTTCTGTAGGGTGCTGCGATTTGCAGAGTAGTTTGGTGGCAGCAGAACCTTCTTGGATTGAGCTGACGCGGCTACATCAGAAAGATGATCCAGAGTTGCTGCACCTATATAAGAGAACAGAGAAAGGAGAGTTACTTGATTTCTCGATTGATGATGCGGGTACGTTGAAGTACCGCGACATATTTTGTATTCCTGCTGTTATGGACATCCGAGATATGTTATGCCAAGAAGCTCATGATTCGAGCGTTGCTTACCATCCAGGGTCTACAAAGATGTATCATGACTTGAAGCAAGTTGCCTGGTGGGATGGGATGAAGAGTGACATAGCAAAATTTGTGTCAGAATGTTATTCATGCAAGCGTGTGAAGGCCGATCATGGAAGACCTGGTGGCAAGTTGACACCATTGGAAATTCCAACCTGGAAATGGGAAAGTATTTCGATGGATTTCATTACCGATCTACCGAGATATCCTAGAGGGTATGATTCCGTGTGGGTGATCGTGTATCGATTAACGAAGTGTGCTCACTTCGTACCTTATAAGATTAATTATCCGATGAAGAAGATAGCTGAACTGTATGTGAATGAGATTCTCCGCTTGCATGGTGTTCCCCGCAATATCATTTCCGACCGAGACTCTCGATTTACATCTCGCTTCTGGAAGAGTTTACAAGAGGGTTTGTGTGCGGATTTGAGATATTCTACTGCATCCCACCCACAAACGAATTGTCAAACAGAGCGAGTAAATCGGATAGTAGAGGATATGATTCGATGTTATATCTTAGACCACGGAGGAGCATGGGATGAACGTTTGCGGCTTATGGAATTTGCGTATAATAACAGCTATCAAGAAAGCTTGCAAATGTTTTCTTTTGAGGCCCTGTATGGGCGACGTTGCAGAACTCCTCTCTTTTGGGTTGAGGTTGGCGAGACACCTTTATTGGGTCCTGATGCATTAGAAGAAATGGAAGTTGCTGTAAAGCGTATTCGAGAAAAGCTTCGGATACCGCAAGAACGTTATGAGAAGAACGCCAATCGGCGGAGATCGGATTTGGAGTTGTTGTGGGGGACTTGGTATTCCTTAAAGTTTCCTCGATGGTTGGCATAAAGAGATTTGGGAAAGATCGGAAATTAGACCCAAGGTTTGTGGGACCGTTCAAGATTGTTGAGCGGGTTGGTGTATCAGCTTATAAGTTGGAATTGCCCGCAACTTTTCCAGGTGTTCACGATGTTTTTCATGTAAGCCAACTCCGCAAGTGTGTGCGAAATGACAGGCAGGTGTTAGAATCTGTGCCCCAATTGGAACCAAATCTTTTTTATGTGGAGGTTCCTGTCCGCATTTTGGATTCGCAAGATCGTGTGTTGCGAAGAAATAAGATTCCTATGGTGAAAGTGTTATGGAGGAACCAAGACGTGGAAAGCGATACTTGAGAATTAGAGTCGGCTATGAGGGCGGCTCAACCTCATCTGTTTCCTTAAGCTTGTCTGGTATGGTTTCTTCCATTTACCTCTTTACTTGTTATGTCCTTGTTGTGTAAAGTTTCGAGGCGAAACTTTCTTTTAGGGGGAGTTACTGTAACGCCCCCAGTTTTTTTTTGTGGCCAGTGTGTAATTTTGTTTGGCGTTATGTTGGCCTTTGCTGTTGTTAGAGCGTAATCTTCGCTCTTTAGGCCTTTAGTGGCTTGGTTGATAGCCTGTTTGCAAGATTCCCTAGCAAGCCGGAGTATGTTTTGGTGACTCGCTGGTGCCTCTTCGGGAATGCTTGTGTTTTGGCTTCGGGCATGGTTAGCCCAAGTTTTGTTTGTCGGATGCTGATTTCGCTTCGCCACTAGAGTAGTAGCGTGGGTAGTTTGTTCGAACCCTGATCATTTGGCTCGGGAGCCACATATGGATATGAAGCTATGTTGTCTTGGTTGCTACTTTTTCCCCCCCTCAGGTGCCAAAATTATGACTGCAGTTTATTTTAGTAGGGGAGAGGTGTAAGAGGTCAAAGACCTGGAGCGCATTTGGGTGACACGACCTGGGACACGGGTGTCACAACCTGCATTTTCTCTACGATTGCACCGCATCAGAGCAAGAGAAAATACGTGCCGTGATGCCACGTCGTGCAGGGGATAACTGCACACGCTCAGGCAAAACTCCAGACTTTAGATTTTAAGGAAAAATCGTTGATTAATATGAAAGAAAACCAGTTATGTTGAATGGTCGTATCCCTCGGCACGGTGGATCAGCTAGTCCATAATTAAAAGTATATTTATACGCAGCAGAAAATACTTTGGTTCAATTAAGTTGACACCCTAAATGAGCATAAGTGTCCCCGAGGGAGGACTCATGGTATGCACGACTCTAAAGTGAATATAGTATATATGAAAGATAGTCTTTTACGTTAAGGAAAAATAGTGTCTTGGTTTTATAAATATGTTATCCATGAGATACATATAGTAATGCTTTTAGGGTTTAAAATATCTAACATGCAACCTAGCATAAATCCTTCCCAGAAGCAAGTAAACAACCACAAATAAGCAAAAATAGCAGTTTAAGTTCATACCCAGCATCGCAAGAAGCCACCAGTGGGCGTCAACAACCTGACACGAACCCACTATACAGAAAGGTAAGGAACTGCCTCACAAAATCAGGGATCAGCTATCTCAGCTACCCAAGAGGCCACTAACAAGCCCCTCCAAAAGAACTAGCCGCTGAACTGGCTACAACCTGGATCTGAGGCATTCAAGAAAAGAACACCTCAGCAAGAAAATAATCAAAACGGAAAATAGAGCATTAGATTTATGAGCAAATAAAAAGGGGTCTACCAACCCGGCATCAAACTGCTATAAGCAAAAGAAAGGGCATGACAGTAAGAAAAGAGCACTGTCTAAAGCACAGCAAAGCACACCCAGTGCGAGCAATAAAAGCAATATGCCCTACAAGAGAGTCTGCAACAGCAACAAGACATATATATATATGCCAAAAGAAAAAGAAAACATAAATAGGAAGGGACTAACAGTCCTAACACGTGGGTAAATGGCAGTGATCAAAACATGGATCTGAATACATAACCAAAGTCAGATCCAAAAATGGGCTAAGGGGTCAAACAGTGGCAGCACTAGGGTCCCACACACGCCAATCCAAACCGGGGCAAAAGGCGGTGGCCACAGCTCTTCACATAAAGCCACCCCTCCAGAGGCCACCAAAACTGCACCACCTACCACAACCCAAGATTCGGCATGCAAAAATTAGCCGAACACCCAATACCCCCTAGGGAAAAGGAAAAAAAGTCACACTAACAATCCTAAGGAAACACACGAACCCAAGACAGAAACGTCGAGCCCACTCGACGCGGCGTTGAGTAAGCTCCACTCACTTGACGCCAAAATACTTAGCCGCAAATCCTACGCTGGATGACGACGTTGAGTGAACTCGTCTCACTCGCTGCTGTCAGTGCTTTCCACTTAGGCTAAACGTAAATTTTAGTTAAAACCGTAGCCTAAACTCTCTCAACGTGCGAAAACAGAGAGTTGGAAATTTAATCCCAACCCTCCCTTCCATCCTAACCACTCGGGGCTATCGCAACTAAACTTAAACTACAACCAAGCGCAACCTTACCCTAACTCTAGCCACCCACTGGACACCAAACCCAGACAAAACAAAAAAGGAAAGAGAATAGCCCAAAATTCTTACACAACCTAAATCGAACATGGCTGAAATTAAAGAACAAAAATACAACAAGGTAATTAGGTAAAAAAAGGTCAAATTGGCAAGGGCAAGGAGCCACTTGCCTTACTACCAAGATGCAGCGATTGCAACACGAAACAGGCCTTGGCGGCAAGATCGGCCACCTACGGTCAAAAGCAACGATTTAGAGAAGAAAAAAAAGAGTCTAAAGGAAGTTTAACTCCTTGAATCAACCCTAAACCAAGAATGACTTACATGAAAGGGAAGATCTAGACGTGAGCTAGCCAAATCCGCTATCGCATGAGAAAAACGAGCTCCCTCCCGCAAACAACGGCCAAAACAAAACCACCGCCTCCTCTCAAAACCTTCCGATGGAAGCTCTCCAGGCTCGGGAACGACGAAATGAGAAGGAAAAACGATTCACGGCAACAAAAGATGCTCTCAGGAGAAAAAGTACGGAACACGCCCCGAAAATGCCCGTGACACGGCCCGACACGCCCGTGTCACAGGGCGTGTACTCACACATCTACCCACCTACCCACTCGACGAACGTCGATCTCCGCTCGACGAAACACGGGACATGCCCTGTGACACGCCCGTGTCACAGGCCGTGTACCAACTCAAACACCGCTCGACGATCTTGGAGCGCCGATCATCGAACAGAGAGACACGCCCCGTGTCACGCCCGTGTCCGATACGACACGCCCGTGACACGGCCGTTTTCTCACTAAAACACCGCCTGACGACCATCGAGCGCAGCTCGACGAACCGAAGGGGGACACGCCCTGTGACACGCCCATATCACAGGCCGTGTTCCTACCAAAAAAACCAGTCGACCAAAATTCGTCGACCACACAAAGGAGAGCTCTTCCCAAGCACGTCACGCCCTGGGTCACGCCCGTGATCCAGGCAGTGTCACCCAAACTTACTCAAAAAAACTGCTAACTCCTTAGCAAAACAAAAAGACAAGGCACCAGCCTAACAAGCTCGGCCACACCAGGCCATGCACAGCACAACAACATTACAGCAAACAAAACAAACGTCGAAATGACGTGAAAGCAAACGATCCCGGACTTCGACCAAAACTCGCACCGTAGCTAAACACCCAAGCTACGAAAACAACGGTGAGGTCGAAAACAACATCCGACGATCGCACACTCGGGCTAACACCTCCCAAAGCCAAAACACAAGCTTTTCCCTAAGAGGCCCAAGAGAGTCACCAAAACAGACTCCGGCTAGCTGGGGAAACTTGCCAACAGGCTACAACCAGGCTACACTAGGATCCTAAAGAGCTAAGACCGCGCTCTACAACAGCGAAAGGCCGGGAATGTGTCATCGTAACGCCAATCAAAGATCAAACAAAACACAAAAAAATCGGGGGCATTACAGCCACTCCCCCTAAAAGAAAGTTTCGCCTCGAAACTTTACTCACAACACTCCTATAAAGAAGGAGAGAGAAAGAGCGAGGAAAGGGCTATATATATAAATAAAACAGAACATACCAGGCACAAGATTAGGGAAACAGATGAGGGTGAGCCTCTCTCATCGCCGACTCCAATTCCCAATCGCGCTTTCTACATCCTGATTCCTCGATAAAACTTTAATCATAGGAATAGTCTTCTTCCGCAACGCACGAACCTGAGAATCCAAAATGCGGACAGGCACCTCCACATAAGAAAGATTCGGCTCCAACTGAGGCACAGAATCCAAAACCTCCCTGCCATTCAGCACACATTTCCACAGCTGACTGACGTGGAAGACATCATGCATGCCTGGGAAATTTGCGGGCAAAGCCAGCCTATAAGCTGATAACCCATTTCGCTCAACAATCAGAAATGGCCCCACATACCTCGGGTCCAACTTCCTACTCTTGCCAAAACACTTGACTCCGATCAACGGGGAGACCTTTAAGAACACTGAGTCCCCCACCACAAATTCCAAGTCCGATCTACGCCGGTTGGCGTTCTTCTCATATCTCTCCTAGGCTATCCGAAGCTTTTCCCGAATAAGCATCACAGCGGTTTCCATCTCCTCGAGTGCTTCTGGACCCAACAAAGGTCTCTCGCCAACCTCAGCCCAAAACAAGGGAGTCCTGCAGCGCCTCCCATACAAAGATTCAAAAGGAGCCATTTGCAAGCTTTCTTGATAACTGTTGTTATATGCAAATTCCATAAGCCGCAAGCGCTCATCCCACGCTCCTCCGTGGTCCAGAATATAGCATCAGATCATATCTTCCACAATCTGATTTACTTGCTCCGTCTGACCATTTGTCTGCGGATGATAAGCTGTGGAATACCTCAAATCTGTACCCAACCCCTCCTGAAGGCTCTTCCAAAAATGAGACGTGAACCTAGAGTCCCGATCCGATATGATACTCACGGGTACACCATGCAATCTGATAACCTCATCCAAATACAACTCGACTATCTTCCTCATTGGATAATCGATCTTAAATGGTACGAAGTGAGAACACTTCGTCAATCTGTCTACGATCACCCAAACTGAATCTTGCCCCTTAGGAGATCTCGGTAAGCATGTAATGAAATCCATCGAGATACTCTCCCACTTCCACATCGGAATCTCCAAGGGAGTCAGCTTGCCACCAGGCCTCCCATGGTCGGCTTTCACACGCCTGCAAGTGTAACACTCAGAAACAAATCTGGCCATGTCCCTCTTCATCCCATACCACCAGGCAATCTGCTTTAAATCATGATACATCTTGGTAGACCCTGGATGGTAGGCAACACTAGATCCGTGGGCTTCTCTGCACACCATGTCCCGGATATCTCCAACTGCGGGGATGCAAAACCTGCCACGATACTTCAAGGTACCCGCATCATCTATAAAAAAATCTAGTAATTCACCTTTTTCAGCTCGAAGATACAAATGCAGAAGATCGGGATCATCCTTCTGATGCAGTCTCGTAAGTGCAATCCACGAAGGTTCTGCCACTGCAAGGCTACTCTGCGAATCGCAGCTTCCCATAGAAATGTCCATCAAAAGGAACTCTTCCACTAGACGCTCGGCGGAGAGATTGAAAATCTTCCCTGACTTCCGACTCAGGGCATCAACCACCACATTTGCTTTGTCCGGATGGTACTGGATTTCAACATCATAGTCGGCCACGCACTCCAACCATCACCACTAGCGCAAATTCAATTCTTTTTGGGTGAAGAGATACTTTAAACTCTTATGATCCGTGAAAATCTTGCACTGCACGCTATACAACAAATGCCTCCACAATTTCAGCGCATAGATCACAGCTGTAAACTCCAGGTCATGCGTAGGGTAATTCCTCTCGTGAGTCTTTATCTGCCTCGACCTGTACGCAATCACCTTCCCACACTGCATCAATACGCAGCCCAGTCCGACATGCGACGCATCCACATATATATCATACTCACTACCTTCAGTAGGCAAGGACAAAATTGGAGCTGAACATAACCTTCTTTTTAGTTCCTCAAAAGACTCCTCACACTTGCCATCCCATATGAAGGCTACATTCTTCTGCGTCAACTTGGTCAACGGCACAGATAAGGTAGAGAATCCCTCTACAAATCTTCTATAATATCCAGCCAAGCCCAAGAAGCTTCTGATCTCTTTGGGAGTAACAGGCCTCGCCCATTCCATCACAGCAGCGATCTTTTCTGGGTCCACCGATATCCCCTCCTTTTTAACCACGTGCCCGAGAAAAGAAACTTGAGGCAACCAAAATTCGCATTTGCTCAGCTTGACGTATAGCTTATGGTCTCTCAGAGTCGCCAAGACCAGTCGCAAATGTTGATCATGCTCCTCCGCATCTTTAGAGGACACCAAAATATCGTCTATAAAGACAATCACAAACTTATCTAGAAAAACATTGAAAACTCTGTTCATCAAATCCATAAAAGCTGACGGCGCATTAGTAAAACCAAATGACATAACCAAAAACTCAAAATGCCCATGACGAGAGCGGAACGCCGTCCGCGGAACATCTGACTCCCGAATCCTCAACTGGTGATAGCCCGAACGAAGATCAATCTTGGAAAACACGACACTACGACGCAGTTGGTCAAACAAATCGTCAATCCGAGGCAAAGGGTACCTGTTCTTAATAGTAACCTTGTTCAGCTCTCTATAGTCGATGCATAGCCTCATCGACCCATCTTTCTTTTTGACGAAGAGCACTAGTGCACCCCAAGGCAAAGAACTCGGCCTTATGAAACCTTTTGCCAACATCTCATCCAGCTGAATTCGCAACTCTTCCAGCTTTCGCGGGGCCATCCGGTACGGCGCCTTTGCAATAGGACGCGTGCCTGGCTCCAAATCTATAACAAACTCGACATCTCGATCGGGTGGAAGACCGGGAAGATCATCAGGAAACACATCAGAGAAGTCACAAACCACAGGAATCTCTTCCAAACGCGGCACTCTAACAACTGTCCCTACAAGAGAGACCACACAGGAAATGCAGCCAGAATCAAGTAACTTCCGAGCACGCACCGCAGAAATGACTGGAGACTCCTGGAGAGAATACCCAAAAACGCTCCCTGGCTGACTGTTGTCTTTGACGAAGTCCAAGAGCTTACCCTTGCACTGGATAACTGCATCGTACCTAGACAACCAATCCATGCCAAGGATAACATCGAAGTCCTCCGGGTCAATCACCTTCAGATCTGCCTTGGCTAGAAAATCCCCCAAGAATATCAGACAATCAAGGACACCCAGGTCCGTAACCACAGAGTCACCAGAGGGGAACTTAACGCAGAAAGCACCACCAACACGATCTAGGCCCAAACTGAACCGCTCCACGAAGGCTCTAGCCACAAACGAGTGGGTAGCGCCTGAATCGAAGAGAACGCGCGCCCAGCGGTTCTTTAACTTAAATCGTCCTACAAATAGCGCATGCATCTAAGGCAACAAACGCTAAAATTAAAACTACAACCAAAAAGGGAACATAACGAAACGACTTGGGAGGAGTCGAACCTGAGATAACCTGGGTCGAAGTCTGCGCTTCGTCTGCCGAAAGCACATTCAGCTTCCCCTTTCCTTTATCCATTTGCTGAGGCGGTGGCAAATCCTGGAGGGGAACTGGCTGCAGAACAGGCTGGAACTGTGGGCACTTTGTCTTGAGATGACCCTTCTGCCCACACTGAAAACAGATTTTATCTTTTAGCCAGCAACGAGCAACATCATGTCCCTTCCTTCCACACAAGGCACATACCAAGTCTACTCTGTGAGCACCTTGAATTGCGTGCACCTGTTCCTTCTTCTGCGCTCCCAACCTTTTGAAACACTTCTCAAAGGGATGGCCTGGCCGGCCACAGAAACTATAAGCCTCTTTGTTCTTCTTTCTCGAGACAGCATCAGATTCCTGAGGGCTCTTCCCTCCACAGGACTTCCGCTTATCCTTCCTCAACTGCTGGCCTCTATTCTTGGCATTATCAATGACCTCAACTCTCAAGACAGCTTCAACCATGCTAGCATAACTAACTGCTCCATAGGCATTCGCTAACTACTGAATGTCGCTTCTTAGTCCACCCAGAAATCGCTTAACTCGGTCTACTTCAACACTCACCAGACCAGGAGCAAACCGACTCAACTTACTAAACTCAATCTCATACTCACTAACCGTGAGTTTCCTCTGCTTCAAATGGAGGAAGTCATTCATCAGCTGGTCCCTCTCAACTGAAGGCAGAAACTTACTCAACAGCATCACCTTAAATGACACCCAAGAGCATCCTGCCACCAAGCTTTCTTTCTCCCTTAGCCACCAATTCTTTGCTAAGCCCTTGAGCTGGTAGGCAGCGAGCATCACTCTCTAATCGTCCGCAATCCCTGAGTAGGAGAACATCTCCACAATGGAAATCATCCAGTCATCCAAAATCATGAAATCTGCTTGCCCATCATAAGTAGGGGGTCTAAGCCGCTGAAACTGGGATATGAACGCCATATTCGGGGGCACCACAACTAAAGGCACGGGAGGAGCAGGAGGGGCAGGAACAGCTACCCCCTCAGCGGGGTCCTGAGCTCTCGGAGTCTGTCCTGCCACCACTGCTATAAGGGACTGAATCTGAGCCTGCATAGCCACTACCTGCCTCGATAAGGCCTCATTACTCTGCCGCAGGTTTTCTACCAACGCATCACTCTGCGCTCCTGACGTCTCACCCTCGGATTGGGGGATCGATCTCGTAGCAGGACGTCTCTCCATCCTATAATCGCACAAGCTTTAGACAAAACCTAGCCCAACAGCTAGAACAAAACTACCCAGTATAGACAAACACATTTAAATATAAACTTCAACTACAAAACTTGCTCTGGGAGTTGTTTTTACCATGATGATGTTATGCTTAACCTAAGATGGTTCACCACCATCAAACTAACTCATATGCCTAAACCATGAATGCATGTATTTGTATTCTTTTTGACTCAAAACCATGTGTGTACATATGTCATCATGAAAATCTTTAGCTTGGCACGTTGTGCTTATGAAATGTTATGCTATGCATGATGTGTTATGCATTTTAAAAAGGCCTTAATGCATGACATGGGCGGCGTACACATGAAAATGTTATGCATCCCATACTACATAACATTCCCATACAATGAAAAAAGAAAACGTGCTAGCCGCATTCATGTGGTGAGGTTATGCATCTCATACTACATAACCCTCACATGTTGCCTCCTATGGTGGATCCATATACAAACACATATTATGCATCTCATACTATAATATGCCCCGTATACTTCTTTATGCTCATGAGTGTAGTGTTCGTGCTTTAGCCAAGACGTGCTGATGACATTTCGGTGTGTGTCTGGGATGACGCTAACCACTAATGCAAACAAGGGAAAGGCTGCCCGACCATTTGTCAAGCAACCTCCCTCTGATACCAACTGTCACAACCCGCATTTTCTCTACGATTACACCGCATCAGAGCAAGAGAAAATACGCGCCGTGATGTCAGGTCGTGCAGGGGATAACTGCACACGCTCAGGCAAAACTCCAGACTTTCGATTTTAAGGAAACATCGTTGATTAATTTGAAAGAAAACCAGTTATGTTGAATGGCCGTATCCCTCGGCACGGTGGAACAGCTAGTCCACAATTAAAAGTATATTTATACGCAACAGAAAATACTTTGGTTCAATTAAGTTGACACCCTAAATGAGCATAAGTGTCCCCGAGGGACGACTCATGGTATGCACAACTCTAAAGTGAATATAGTATATATGAAAGATAGTATTTTACGCTAAGGAAAAATAGTGTCTTGGTTTTATAAATATGTTATGCATGAGATACATATAGTAATGCTCTTAGGGTTTAAAATATCTAACATGCAACCTAGCATAAATCCTTCCCAGAAGGAAGTAAACAACCACAAATAAGCAAAAATAGCAGTTTAAGTTCATACCCAGCATCACAAGAAGCCACCAGCGGGCGTCAACAACCTGACACGAACCCACTAGTGAGTATGTATGTCCATACAGAAAGGTAAGGACCTACCTCACAAAATCGGGGATCAGCTATCTCAGCTACCCAAGAGGCCACGAACAAGCCCCTCCAAAATAACTAGCCGCTGAACTGGCTACAACCTGGACCTGAGGCATTCAAGAAAAGAACACCTCAGCAAGAAAATAATCAAAACGGTAAATAGAGCATTAGATTTTTAAGCAAATAAAAAGGGGTCTACCAACCCAACATCAAACTGCTATAAGCAAAAGAAAGGGCATGACAGTAAGAAAAACACACTGTCTAAAGCACAGCAAAACACACCTAGTGCGAGCAATAAAAACAATATGCCCTACAAGAGAGTATGCAACAGCAACAAGACAAATACATATATGCCAAAAGAAACAAAAACATAAACAGTAAGGGACTAACAGTCCTAACATGTGGGTAAATGGCAGTGGTTAAAACATGGATCTGAATACATAACCAAAGTCAGATCCAAAAATGGGCTAAGGGGTCAAATAGTGGCAGCACTAGGGTACCACACACGCCAACCCAAAACGGGGCAAAAGGTGGTGGCCACAGCTCTCCACATAAAACCACCCCTCTAGAGGCCACCAAAACGCCACCACCTACCACAACCCAAGAGTCGGCATGCAAAAATTAGCCGAACACCCAATACCCCCCCCCCCCCCCCTAGGGAAAAGGAAAAAAAGTCACACTAACAATCCTAAGGAAACACACGAACCCAAGACAGAAACGTTGAGCCCAATCGATGCGGTGTTGAGTAATCTCCACTCACTTGACGCCAAAATACTTAGCCGCAAATTCTACGCTGGATGACGACGTTGAGTGAACTCGGCTCACTCGACGTTGTCAGCGCTTTCCACTTTGGCTAAACATAAATTTTAGTTAAAACCACAACCTAAACTCTCTCAACGCGCGAAAACAGAGAGTTGGAAATTTAATCCCAACCCTCCCTTCCATCCTAACCACTCGGGGCTATCGCAACTAAACTTAAACAACAACCAAGCGCAGCCTTACCCTAACTCTAGCTACCCACTGGACACCAAACCCAGACAAAACAAAAAAAGAAAGAGAATTGCCCAAAAGTCTTGCACAACCTAAATCGAACATGGCTGAAATTAAAGAACAAAAATACAGCAAGGTAATTAGGTAAAAAAGGGTCAAATTGGCAAGGGCAAGGAGCCACTTGCCTTACTACCAAGATGCAGCGATTGCAACACGAAACAGGCCTTGGCGGCAAGATAGGCCACCTATGGTCAAAAGCAACGATTTAGAGAAGAAAAAAAAGAATCTAAAGGAAGTTTAACTCCTTGAATCAACCCTAAACCAAGAATGACTTACATTAAAGGGAAGATCTAGGCGAGAGCAAGCCAAATCCGCTATCGCACGAGAAAAACGAGCTCCCTCCCGAAAACACCGGCAAAAAAAAACCGCCGCCTACTCTCAAAACCCTTCCGCTGGAAGCTCTTTACGCTCGGGAATGACGAAATGAGAAGGAAAAACTATTCACGGCAACAAAAGATGCTCTCCGGAGAAAAAGTACGTAACACGCCCCAGACACGCCCGTGACACGGCCCGACACGCCCGTGTCACCGGGAGTGTACTCAAACATCGACCCACCTACCCACTCGAAGAACGTCGATCTCCGCTCGACGAAACACGGTACACGCCCTGTTACGCGCCCGTGTCATAGGCCGTGTACCAACTCAAACACCGCTCGACGATCGTGGAGCGCCGATCGTAGAACAGAGAGACACACCCTGTATCACGCCCGTGTCCGATACGACACGCCCGTGACACGGTCGTGTTCTCACTAAAACACCGCCTGACGACCATCGAGCGCAGCTTGACGAACCGAAGGGTGACACGGCCTATGACACGCCAGTGTCACAGGCCGTGTTCCTACCAAAAAAACACGTCGACCAAAATTCGTCAACCACATAAAGGAGAGCTCTTCCCAAGCACGACACGCCCTGGGTCACGCCCGTGACCCAGGCCGTGTCACCCAAACTTACACAAAACAACTGCTAACTCCTTAGCAAAACAAAAAGACAAGGCACTAGCCTAACAAGCTCGGCCACACCAGGCCACGCACAGCACAACAACATTACAACTAACAAAACAAACGTCGAAACGACGCGAAAGCAAACGATCCCGGACTTCGACCAAAACTCGCACCGTAGCTAAACTCCCAAGCTACGAAAACAACGGTGAGGTCGAAAACAACATCCGACGATCGCACACTCGGGCTAACACCTCCCGAAGCCAAAACACAAGCATTTCCCTAAGAGGCCCAACCGAGTCACCAAAACAGACTCTTGCTAGCTAGGGAAACTTGCCAACAGGCTACAACCAGGCTACACAAGGAACCTAAAGAGCTAAGACCGCGCTCTACAACGGCGAAAGGTCGGGAATGCGTCATCGTAACGCCAATCAAAGATCAAACAAAACACAGAAAAACTGGGGGCGTTACAACGGGCGTGTCCTAGGGCGTGTCGGGGTACACGGCCTGTGACACGGGCGTGTCACAGGGCGTGTCCCGTGAGTTCGACGAATTTCGGTCGATGAAGTTCACTCGACGATTGTTGAGTGTCGAGAGAAGGGGTACACGGCCTGTGACACGGCTGTATCACATGGCGTGTCCCGCTGTCGACGAACTTCGCTCGACGAAATTCACTCGACAATTGTCGAGTGTCGAGAGAAGGGGTATACGGCCTATGACATGGGCGTGTCACCGGGCGTGTCCTGCGGTCGACGAACTTCGCTCGACGAGTGTCGAGTATGGGGTGACACGGCTTGGGACACGGGCGTGTCCCAAGGCCGTGTCCTTCTTTGGTTGTTTGGCTGGGTGCTGTGTGCTGTGTCATGACCAGTGACACGGCCGTGTAGGCAGGCGTGTCCAGTGACACAGCCTGTGAAATGCCCGTATCACAGACAGTGTACTGTTTGGATGTGAGGCGGTTGCCCACCGCTTAAGTGACACGGCCTGTGACACGGGCGTGTCACAGGGCATGTCATGGCCAAAATGCAAAATTTCAGCAAATTTTGCCGCCGTTCAATTTCTTTATTGTTTTCATCCAAGGGATCAAACTTCTTCCCTAGGAATAAGGCCGAGGTTAAGTCTTTCTCCTTCCATTTTGTGTTCATTCTTCTTCTTCTTCATATCATTCTCCATTTCCAAAGAGGGTGAGTACAAGAGAAAGAAAGGAAGAGGGACCAGCTACTCTGGATTTGCCCCTTAGGTTTTTCTTCTAGTTGTGCTAAAGCTGTGATAGCGGCTGTTGTGCTTGAAGGTTGAGGCAAGTGGTGTTCTTGCCCTTGCCAAGTTTTCCTTTTCTTTCATCTCTTATGGTCATATGACTATGGTATAGTTGAAATTAGGTTTATTCATTTTGTGTCTAAATCTTGGTTGAAGGTAGACATATTGCGTACGTGCTTAGGATGAACTTTCAGATTTGTGGTTACGTCGGGATTTTGGGTTGTTGGCGTATTTCAGCGTGTTTTGCCGATTGAATCGTGAAGTATGTCATGTGGTTTGTCTGATGGCTCTGTAAGGGGTGGTGTGGTGTAGAGCCTGGTGGGCACTGTTTGGCCCCAGATAATGGGATGGTTGTTTTATGGTGTAGAGAGCACCTTTTGGCCCCGGATAATGGGCTGGTTGTTTTATGGTATCGAGAGCACCTTTTGGCCCCGATATGGGCTGTTTTTGTTGGTGTGTTCCACCTTAAGGGCTGCCACCATTGAACCCTTGAGTAATGACTTTACCACTGTTAATGCATCACGAATTAAATCTGTTCTTTCTTTTGGTATTTTGGCATATGTTTGTCTTATTGCTCCTGCAGGTTTTAGCAGGCTATGGTGATATCTCTCGCACTTAGTGCATCTTGATCCTGCCTTGGGTAGTGTATTACTTTTTGATGAAATGTTCCATTCTTTTATTGTTTATGCATAAGATAATGCTTCATTTCTATTTATTTTATACTTGCTGGGGTATTCTTTCTTTGGAATGCCTCAGGTCCAGGTGATAGCCGTTTGAGCGGCTAGTGTTCTTTTGGTGGTGCTTGCTTGTGGCCGCTGAGGTTGCCGTTCCTCGTTTTGGAGAGGTAGTTTTTTTCTTTTTGTACAGACATACACACCCACCAGTGGGTTCGTTTCAGGTTGTTGACGCTCACTGATGGTTTCTTCTAGTGATGTACTATGAACTAAAGACTGCTAGTTTTATCTTTTTTGGAGGTTGTTTACTTGCTTTTGGGAATGTTTTTATGCTAGGTTGCAGGTTAGATATGTTCAACCCTACAAGTAATAGTATATGTATCTCATGCATGTCATGATTTAAAACACTAACGCACTATTTCTCGAGTACGTAAAAAAGCTATTTTCTAGATATTACGAGTCACCTAGAGCCCTGCATTCCATGAGAGGTCCTTTGGGGACGATTCTACTCATGTAGGATGTCAACTTACCTTAACTATGTATTTCTGCTGCGTATAAAATTATAGTTTTTCATGTGGACTAGCTGATCCACGGTGTTGAGGGGTACGACCATCAAACTGTAACTGGTTTCCTTGTATAACAAATGATGATTTATTCAACGGACGTGAGTTTAGGTTTTGCCCGAGCGCGTGCAGTTATCCCCTGCACGACGTGGCATCACGACACATATTTTCTCGTGCTCTGATCTTATTTAAATGTGTGAGAAAATTCGGGTTGTGACACTCTTGCCTATATCCTTGAGTAATAAGCCTAGCCTTGTTCCTCACTATTGTACTTGGGCATCCAATTTATTTCTGTATACCAATTTGGTTCCAATGACTGGATAGTCTTGGGGTCTCTGAACCAAATCCCAAACTCTACATCTCTCAAATTGGTTTAATTCTTCCTGCATTACAATGATCCAGTGGGGATCTTGCTCTACGTCATGGATGGATAGAGGTTCAACCTGAGAGAGAAAACAGACATGCATTAAATCTTTGTTGAGTTGATGCCTGATCTGTACACCTGCTGATATGTCTCCAATCACTTGAGATCTGGGGTGATCCCTTAGTGTGACAAGATCAGTGAGTGGAGTTAGTTCTACAACAGCATTAGGAACTAATTCCTCTTGTGGAATTATGTTTGCTATTGGGGGAAGATCAATTCCTTCAGTACCTTCATCTTCACTTTCTTCAATGACTTGTGGATAAGGATGTGTTGGAACCTCTTGGGTGAGGTTTAGTACATCCTTACTCTCACACAAGTGAGGGACCTGCAAAGTACTATTGGTAGAAATCTCTTTCTCCTTGCAAGACATGTTAGCTTTATCAAATGTAACATGAATAGACTCTTCAATTTTTTTGAGATGATTTATTAAAAACCCTATAGGCTTTTGCTTACTTGGGAATATCCTAGAAAAATTCCCTCTTCAGCCTTAGCCTCAAACTTTCTAATGTATCTTTTGTTATTGTTGTGAATATAACATATACATCCAAATACTTTAAAATAGTTGATTTTAGATTTCTTCCATTTAAGTAATTCATAGGGAGTCTTATTTTTTAGATTGTGAATTAAACTCCTATTCAGGACATAATTTGTTATGCTTATAGCCTCTGCCTAAAGGTTTAGGGGCATGTAAGAATCTGCAAGCAATGTAACTGCAGCTTCAATGAGTGTCCTATTTTTCCTTTCAGCTACCCCATTTTGTTGAAGAGTTCTAGGAGTTGAGAAGCAATACCTGATACCTTCTTTCTCACAGAACTCATGTATAAGAAGAGACTCAAACTCTATGCCATGATCACTTTTGATCAATGCAACATGAGTAGAGAACTTAATCTGTATGGTCCTGAGAAAATCTGTAAGAACCTTAAAGGTATCTGACTTAGATCTCATAAAGGACACCCAAGTGAACCTGGAGAAGTCATCCACAATAACTAAGGTGTAGGATTTCCCTCCTAGGCTTTGTATAGCAATGGGTCAAAAGAGATCCATGTGTAGCAAATACAAAATCCTAGGTGAATCACTTTTATTAATAGATTTAAAACTAGATTTAGTTTGCTTGCCTAGTTGACAAGCCCTGCAAACACCTTCCTTCTTGTAAGGACCAGAAGGTAAACCTATAACAAGGCATTCTTTTGATAGCCTAGCAATATTTTTCAAGTTTACATGACCTAGCCTTTTATGCCATAAATCATTCTGATTACTAGTTATATTAAGTAAGCAGATATCACAAGTGGCAGAAAGAAAATCAACTAAGTATATGTTACCTTGTCTATTCCCAATTAAAATAGTTTGGTTTTCTTTATTAGAAATTGTGCAAGAAGATGAGTTGAAGTGTACATGATAACCTTCATCACATAACTGACTTATGAAGATGAGGTTATGATTGAGTCCTCTGACATTAGTTACTTTCTTGAAAGTAACAGCTCCAATCTTCACTTCTCCAAAGCCTTCTGACTGGCCACATTTGGAATCCCCAAATATAACCTTTGGCCCCAGCTTGGACTTGTATTTGTGTAAGATGTCCTTGCTGCCAGTCATATGTTTGGAGCAACCATTGTCCAAGTACCAAGTCTGATTCACACTTGGATAGCTCTTCACCTGCAATGGAAATAATTAGTTGTTCTTGACCCAGGTCACCTTGGGTCCTTTGTTTTGCTGGTAAGAGAAGCTAGATATAACAAATAATTCTGGTTGGGATTTGTATCATAAAGGGTGATATCGCCTAGGTGGTATAACCCAATCAGCTATAGTATTAAAAGGTTTCCTAGAATTATTTGAGTTACTATTATAATTAAAATTTTTGTTAAGTCTTTCTGTGTTCGACGAATTTCTATGAGTTCGTCGACCAGAGTTCGATGAATAGCGATGAGATCGTCGATCTCTGCCCAGAGAATGAGAATATTCATTTTATGTGCCCCACGTTCGTCGACCTCTGCTCGACGAACCATACAGAGTTCGCCGATCGCAGTTAGATGAATAATTATAGCTATAGTTTGCGTTCAGTGTTCGTCGAGTGGGGTTCGACGAACTGGCAACATTTTGTCAATCTAAGTTCAACGAATTCTGCTGAACCTTGTTTTTAGTTAATGTTTTCTGATTTTTGTTGCTTTGACTTACTGATTTTGGCATTTGTTCTATGGTTTCATTATGGTTTATTTTCTCTTTCCCTTTTGTAGAAATAAATTTAATAGGGGTTGACAAAATATTCTTCTTGAGGATGGGGGGCAAACTTGATGAAGCACCCAAGCCTAGCTTGCCATTATTCCTGGCATTTACAGTGCTTGTGATGTCCATCTGCTTGAGGCTTCTCGCATTGAGAGTTTCCTCAAGTTGTCTAGCCTCACATAACTCAGTTTTTAATAATATGATTTGTTCATCAGCTAAGGTTAAATCATCTTTTAACCTATTGTTTTCAGAATTAACATTCTCTAGGTTTCTTAATTTCTCCCTAAGAGTCTTGATTTCTTTTTCTGAGTTAATTAAATCTATGGACATTGTTTTAAATTCAGATTTAAAAGAATCAGAACTGTAATCAAATGAAGATAATACCTTGTCAGCTTCAGAATCTGAAACTGCTTCATTTTCTGAATCTTCTTCTTCTAAATGGCTCCTAGAAGCATGAATGGCCATGAGGCAAACCTCTTTGGCCCTTGCCTCTTCCTCTTCTTCACTAGAGCTGGAGGATGATGATTCATCCTCAGTTTCACTGCAAGATTCAGCCACAAACCTTTCTCCTTCTTCTTATATTTGCTGGAGGAAGGTCTGCTGCTGTGCTATTTTCTTGTGTCTTTTTCTCTTCTCTTCTCCTTATTCTGATTCTCTGGACAATCAGAGATGAAGTGTCCAGGTTTCCTGCAACCAAAACACACCACTTCTTTAGTTGGTGTTTTCTCATACCTTGGTTAGTCATCCTCCCTTGATGACTTTCTCCTAAAGTCCTTTCTTGCCTTTTTGTAGAATCTTTTGGCAAAAAGGCTCATCAACTCTTCATTTGTGGTTGAATTCTTTGTCTCCTCAGCAGCCTTGAATGAAATGCTTTGTTCTCTTCTTGCTGGAGGAGGTGTTCTTTGCTTCGCTGCCTCTCTGGACTTGATCAGCTATTCAAAGGACTTAAGCTTGCCTAATAGAGATTCAGTGGAGATCTCATTTAGGCTTCTGGCCTCATTGATGGGCCAGATCCTTGAATACCATGAGCTTGGGAAGCACATAAGGATCTTATCATTCATCTCAGTGAGGGTGATGTCCTTGTCCAAGGTTTTTAGCTCATTGATCATTGAGCTTAACCTATTATACATACCAGCTACTGTCTCAGCTTCTTCTTTCTTGAAGTTCTCATATAAGGATATGAGATTGGATCTCCTATCATTCCTTTCATCTGCTGATCCAGCCACCATTTGATTTAGGGAGTCCCAAAGGGCTTTGGATGAGGTGCATTCAGCCACCTTTTGGAAGATGTCATCTGACATTGTTTATGCCAGTATATTCATTGCTTTGGCATCAACAACCTTGGCCTTCTTTTGAGCCTCAGTCCACTTAGGTGGTGGAACTGCATTTGTGCTTGAAGCTATTGTAGATGTAGAGGCATTGGCTTGAGGAGGACCTGTCAAGATGGAATTATAGATATCTTCATCAATAGAGTTCATATACAATTTGATTCTTGCCTTCCAGATGGAAAACCTATTTAGGTTGCCAACTGGAGGTATGGTGCTTGCATAATCTTTGTTCTGTGCCATTGAAATCTGATCTAACACGGGATCTTTGGTTCAAGGGTTAGCTTATGTACACCAAGGAATCCAAGCTCTGATACCAATTGAAAATGAGCTGTTAGATCAGGCATACTCTAGAGGGGGGGGGGGGTGAATAGAGTATTCAAGTTTTATAAAATTTTCAATTGATTTTATCTAGTGCAGGAATAAAATTAAAAGCATAAACAACAAACCTAATAACTAACATATCCATAACAAGAAACAAAAGAAAGGGGCAACCAGACAACACAAGAAATTTATAGTGGTTCCCCAACCTGGCTACATCCACTCTTCTACCACCACTGTAGGAATCCACTCAGATTTTGATCAGGTGCCTGACACCAATGAGCTTTTGATCAGGTGCTCAAAAACCAATCCTCAAGTCTTTTCATCAGGTGACTTGCAACCAAGAATAACTTTTGAAGGGAGTTATAACCCTTTATATAGTGGGGGTGAGAGATGATATGGTCTTCTCTTTCTCAATATACAACTGATAAGACTTGTGGATATGGTTTTAGCAAGGGCTCCCCCTGAGGTATAGAATGGTTCAGAGAGATGGAGCCTTGCTGTAGGGTGATAGGCCTTCAATAGTTCAGCCTTCATCAGTAGTTGTTCAGGAACTTCTTTGACAGATAAAGTTGTAGTTGTCCTTTGAAGTGTCCTGGAATGTTGAAGACAGAAGTCTCTTGATTTTGATTTGGTGTTCTTCTTCTTCAAATAGCTGATGATTTTCAGATATGTGGATTTTTTTCTGTATCAGAAATCTATGGAAGAAAGTGCATAGGGTTTCTTGATTCAGACTGATTGGTATTCTTTGTCTGTGTGTGACTGTGTTCTTTTGTATACTCTATCAGGTCTGTCTAGGAAAGGAGAGGAAATTGCTTTTATATTTCCTGTCAAATTTCTCTTTCGAAATTTGAATTCCATTACAATCAATGCTGACGACCTTGGGATTAATCTGCATTGATTTATTTCCCCAACCGTCCCATGGAAAAATGACAAGCAATAGTCCTGGAGAAGACCATAATAATTGCTCTGTCTAACGGTTATATTCCAGAGAATATTTGAGCATTAGTTACTCATGAATTATTGCAGTAAGAAGGGGACATAAGGATGGAAAATAACTAAGTATGGATTCGTCAAACTGATAACAGAAATCATCGAGCTAAGTTCACAGTTTGTCGAGCTGAGTTGCTGAGTTCGTCGACTAGATAACTTCTGCTCATCGAGGTGAGGACCACTAACTGCTGCTCGATAACTCAAGCTATTGTGGCCAGAGTTCGTCGAGCTGAGAATCAAGTTCGTCGACCAAAGTCTGACTCTGGACTTAGAATAAAGAGATGTTTTCTGATCTTGAAGTGTTGAAGTATAGTGTCCAAAGTTCATTGACCCGAGTACCAAATTCGTCGAGCTCAGATCATAGAATTTACTATGAGATCGTCGAGCTAAGCAAGACTTTCGTCGAACTACATTCGACGAACGTCGAACTGCATTCGACGAACGTCGAACTCATTTTACTTGGTATGAAATCTGTCTAAGTCTTGAGTCTCTGGCAGTGTTGATGGTTGGTCCTTGCAGTGTTGATTCTAAGGACTTGGCCTAGACTCTAGGACACAACTATGACCCTGGATATACATGTTGGGTCAAATTATCCTAACTTAGTGAACCTAGCCCAAATCAAACTAGGGATCCAACAGACTTGTGCCCTAGGAATTATATTCTTCAACCTTTCCCTCACTTCAAATGCAGTTTGTGTACTGGTTTCGTGAATAAAAGTGGCCTTATGAGGGTGAATAAGGGAGGAGATATTCTGGATGTTATTTAAAAGTTTAGTTGAACGAAGAAGACAAACCGATGTCGTCCGATCTGGTTTAAGTTACATGTAGAAATCTATTTTCTGCGCGCAGCAACCATCGAGGCTGATTTCAGTCATGATGCAGATAGATCTGGGCTTTCGACTAAACTCAAAAGTCACAGAACTTGGAAATACCTTTCTAACGAGGGGCTAAACGACTTGACTGGATTCTTGTAGCCTTGGGAATCCCCATTTGAAGATGCTATACAGTAATCATTTCTGCACATGTAAATCTCATGTTAGTTTTGTATTGGTAAAGAGATCATAGTACAGTAACCTTAATGTTTGTTTAATTTAGACTATAAATGATTGGGGTGAAATATGTTAAGGATATTTGTTCGTTAGATCCTTATTGAATAAATGGTGTAGTAAGGTGCACTCAACCGAGGTGATTTGGTGGAGGTTAGAGTCTGATTTAAATATGTGAAATAATGAGGAAGTACTTGACAGTGGGAATGTGTTGAATAATGATGAGTTTGGCTTGAACATGTTGTATATAATTGGTAATGACTATTATGAACAAATGGTTGTGGTCTTAGATGATGAATGTGTGAAATAGCCTTACACTGATAATGAGCCCATAAGTACCTTGGGGCACGGGGTGGCGAAAGGGTGAATGTGTGGGGGTTTGACCGCACTGGTTTGGTAATGTTGAGAAGAGATATAAGTGGACGGTTGGGCTTGGTCCTCGTTGTTCGTTCCCGAGGATCCTTCCATGCCACAATGATGTGAAATTGCATGCGGTGTGAGTCAACACGCATTATCGTAATCCTGGGCTAAGGATAGTGTGGCAGGTCTACAGGCTCGCCAGTCGTCACACCGATGGGAGTTGATAGATAGACTTTGGGTGGTTCGGCTTGGTACTCGGTGGTCATTCACGGGGCCCCTTCCGTACCAAGTGGACGGTTGGGCTTAGTCATTGTAACTTTTTCTGAGGCTCCTTCTGGGTCTCAACATGGGCCCGTTCGGGGCTTGGTTCTTGGTGCACATCAACCCGAGACTCCCGCTGAGCCGTATTATGCAAGGGAGCTCCGATGTGGTGTTCTTAGCATTGAGGCATACGGAGGCCTAGGCTTGGTAGTGTGGATGCCCGCCTAGTAGTGGAGAAGCCCGCTCCAGTGTCATCGCCTGGCCATGATGGTTGACGCCATAGAGGATAGCTAACTGCTCGAAAAGTGGGAACTACAAGTCTGTGTCGACATAGCAATTACATGTGCATGATCATGTGTGAGTCATAGCATTGCATTAATATCATTACATTATGTTTCATACACAAGATCCTTATCGTATAAGTTTGTATGGGCACTCTTATACAACGATTTACTATTCTGCTGAGCCGAACCTCAATATATATGTTTGTATGGGCATTCATATAAGGTGAGTTACTTTCTATTGTACCTCTATATTTTTATACTGCTATAGATGGTAGAACTGCTAGAGTAGATGGTTTACTCATTTATTGTGTTGCTTATATACATTGATATTGTTCACCCTATACCACCTATTTGTACTTATGTTCTACTTATATATATTATGAGGAGTCGCTGGGGGAGCAGATGTGATATCCACTTATTCTTTTTGACTAACAGTTTCTACGTCTTCCTTTTTAGGAGGAAACCCCGCAGTCAGAGCAGCCACCGATTTTGTAGTAGGACAGCCAGGTCAGGACGACAGGGCCTGAAGGGATGGTACCATCGCCACCGTCAGTCACCGAAATGAGTTTGAGAGACTCTTGATGTAGCCTTTTGGGCAAGTTTTACCCGTACTCTGATAGTTTAGAAGCTTGTTGTAGCTTCTTTTCTTGATGTACTTTTGAACTAATTTACTTATGTGTGGATTGACTTCTATTTTATATTCTTGGTTGGGTTGGCATTGGTTGGTATTGTTTATGGCCGGCAGGATAGGCGTCTTGTCGTGTAGATCAACACGTGTGTTGGTGCCACCGCAAGGCGGCTGTTATGGGCATAAGACTCCCCTCGTGCCGTGTTTTGTGTTCTGGGAGGGGGGGGGGGTGGTCTTACAAATAGTATCATCTTTCTACAATTCTAAACTAAAGAAGTCATTCAACAAAGATGCCACTCTCGTCCAATTATTCAGTTTGGGGACAAACTGAGTTAGCGGAAGCAGTGGTGTGCGCATATGTAATTCACACTAAGTATATACAACTTTGACCTTAAGATTAGCCAACCTGACCTTAGGTTTGTACTCTATCTGTTGATCCTAGTGCATGTTGATCCAGTGGGGGAACCCCCGCACCGTCCGTACCCACACAGTTTCAGCAATCGGAGTTATGGCAGACGCTCACAGTTATCTTGGATGCCTTTAGATCCCAACAAGCCCCCGTACAACAACTAGCTCCGGGCTCCAATTGGTTGAGCAGTTTTCGAACTCTCTCCCCTCCTGCCTACATTAGGATAAAGTCGGCAGTGGGCACAGAGGAATGGCTCGACACAGTGTAAGAACTGCTGGCGGTAATTAGATGTCCGAACATTATGGTTGTGACCCCGGTAGTGACACTCCTGAAACTGCACGCTAAGAGGTGGTGGAAGTCCCTCATGGGCTCCGCCTTTCAAGGGCGAGTTTATATGGAGATTAGCTGGAGTGAGTTCTCAGGAGACTTTTTAGAGCACTTCATTCCCTCATCTGCTCGAGATGAACTCAAAGAGAGATTTTTACAGCTAAAGCAAGGATCGAAGTCGGTTACGGAGTATCAAAGAGAGTTCCAACATCTCGTAAGATTTGCTGACTCATATGACTTGGATGACAGAGGATACGCTAAGCGCTTCTACAAAGGGTCGCGGGACCCCTTAAGGTAGGCCCTCTTGTTTATAGCGGACTCCAGCTTGGCAGAAATTATAGACATGGCGAAGAGGCTAGAAGCTGACCACTTGGGAAGTGGTAAGAGACCTACTGAGGGTGTGATGGAAGCTGGCCCTAGCAATAGAAGGAGACACGACTATGGAGGAGGAAGAGGGCATCAGAGAGGTGACACGCGTTTCCACCGGAATTTTTGAAAGGAGCACCCTGTTCCACAGCTGCCAGCATTGCATCCACCTCCACAACTTCAACATTTTCAGTAACCCGAGGGGCGGAATGAGCGAGTGTGCTTACAATGCAACCAACCGGGCCACATCCGACGTTACTGCCCGCAGCTGTTTGGGAATGCTCCTCTTGCTCCCCCTCCGGCAGCACCGCGAGGGATGGGACATATGCATGGTCGAGGACAAGGACCACGAGGAGGAAACCTCAAACCTGCTCGGAATCACGTGTTTGTGCTGGACATGACACAGGAGTGGGACCCTCAAAAGGTGATTGAAGGAATGTTACAGTTAGTTATCACATCTTCATTATTAACCTTAAGTTGCTTAAGATGTAGTAGAGATCTAGCTTTGGTAATTGCTATTAGTACCTAGGCACCGTGGTGGTCGGTGGGAAAGCATCCTATACGTTATTCGATACCGGTGCCACACACTCGTTTGTGTCTGCGAACTTCATTAAAGACCTAGAAGGAGTGCAATACTTCACTGGTATTGCTTGACGAGTATGCCTCCCAGACATATCTGAGATGAACGCAACCACAAAGTGCGAATTGGAGATACTCATTGGGTGAAAGACCTTTGATACCCCTGCCACAGTTTTGAGATTGCCAGAATTCGATCTCATTCTGGGCATGGCGTGGTTGGATTAGCACTACGCAAGAATTGACTAGGCAAAGAAGAGAATTTACTTAAGACATGGGGACACTGATGTCATCTTTCAAGGTATAAAATTTTCACCTCGTTTGTTATTATCTACGATTCAGGATTTGATAACTCACATGAGGGGGGAAGTAGGCATGATGTTGAAAGATATGGTATACCTTTGATACCAATAGAAAAATAGGGGATAGATTTGATTACTCTAGAGAGGTGGGTGGGGTGAATAGAGTAACTTAAAACTTTTTTGCTGTTTTAAAAATTATCTGAGTAAAATAGGTGATAATAGATGTATTATAAAAGGAAATGCAACCTAAGCAAATCTATCACAGCAAAATAAGAATAGAAAGAAAATGATCACAAATAGACAACACAAGAATTTTATAGTGGTTCCTCAAACTTTGTACATCCAATCTTCTACCACCCTGGTAGGAATACACTATCAGATTTTTGATCAGGTGACTGCCACCACAAGATCTACTTATAGGGAGATCTTACAACCCTTTAGGCTTTTGATCAGGTGCTCAAAAACTAAGAATAAACTTTTGAAGTGAGTTAATAAACCCTTTTACAGGAGGTTGAGAGAGTTGATGATGTCTTCTCTTTTCTCTATACAATAAAAAAGTCTTGTGGACTACTGTTGTCAAAGCTCCTTCTAAAATAAGAATGGTTCAAAAAGCTTGGAGCTTAGCTCAGGGTGTAGGTCTTCAGCCTTGTCTTGAAGTGATCCAGGAACTTTCTAACTGATTTAGTGTTGTTGTCCTTGAATGTCCCTGGAGTAGAAGTTGAAGAAGGATTCTTGATATTGATGGTTGTTCTCTTTTTCAGTCTTCAGAAAGATCAAGGGGAAAACAGAATGATTTCAGTATACAGAGAAGAAGTAGATAGTCTTCTATAGTTTTCTGTCTCTCTTCTCTGTATTCTCTTGTCACTACTGCTTGTCTGATGTCGATTCTCTATTATTATACTGTCTAAAAAGAGAAAAATCTCTTTTATATTCTGTTGTCAAAAATCTTCTCTGAAATTTGAATTCCAAGCATTGATTGCTGATTGATTCTGGAGAATGAAATGGATGGAATATCTTCTTTAATGAGTTTCCACAACTATCCCAAAAAATTAAGCAAGTTATTAATCCTGATGAAGACCATAATTAATGCTGCCAATAACGGTTATATTCAGGAGAATATGAGCATTAATTACTCAGGAAATCACTACTATGAAATATATAAAATAAGGACAGAATAAGAGAAACATCTAAGTCTGGCTTGGGACAGAATTCGTCGAGCTCTGAACAGAATTTGTCGACCGGAGTTCCAAGTTCGTCAAGCTGATAAGTCCTATTCATTGACGAGAGCTCATTGAACTGTATTCTGGAAATAACTTGCCAATTCTGCGCTCTAAGTTCATCGAACAAAGAGTCTGTCTTCATCGAGCAGAGAATCTGTTTGAATGAATAGATCGTTGACCTGAGCTCGAATATCATCGAGCTCAACTCAGAGAATTAACTTTGAGTTTGTCGATCTCTGATCGACGATCGTTGAGCTGAGTTCAAAGAATTTCGAACTGATAATTTTAACTTTGAATTCTTCTAAGTCTGGGTCTCCTGAAGTCCTCTGTTGGCTGGTCTATGAAGGTTGAATCTAATGACTTAGCCTAAATTCTAGGACTCTGTTAACCCCTCAGCCCTCAACGTACTGCAAGACTCCAAAACCCCCCATTCAGCAGGCGCGGACAGGATTTGTCCGTCCGCCCAGTCCGGCACTGTCACCAGTCGGGCGCCAAGGGTGATACTCCAGCAGCGGACGCAAAGTCCAGTCCGATCCGTCCGCCGGCGCGTTGGGCAAGTCTCCAGCGGCGGACGCAGTATCTCGTCCGCCCAGGCCGCCAGCCTCCAGTGGCCGCGCCCAGCAGCAGTGGAAGCTCCAGTTCGCGAGCCCAGTCCGCCCTTCTGTGCGGACTGGCGTGTTCTTCCTTTTTGCTTCCCGTCACCACTGCCCGGTTCTCCTGTACCCCGGGCAGCCGGTTATTTTAGCCCTGCCCGCTTGGGCAGGCCCCCTATCCTATAAATAGGGGGGAGGTGGTGCACTCAAGGCACGCTGACTCGGACCCAGGAGACTACTTGTTACAGGCTGCGGACTCGAATCCTGTGCCTTGCGGACTCCGCCTTGCTCTACTTCCCTCAGTCTTTTCCTTTCACTTGTAACCCACTTCTTCTTCAATCAAGGGAAAGCCCGTCGCAAGAGAGGCATTCAGGCCGCGACGGGCGAAGTCTGTTGTTGCCGTGGTTCACGGCCCTGCTCCTCTTTCAGCTCTCATCCACTTAGTAGATCGCTGCTCGCAGTCTCCCCTTTTTCCCCTGTGTTCGAACAGTTAGCTGGTTGTGCTCGACCCCCCTTGTGTTTTCGTGCATCAACAGTTAACACGCGACCTTCAGATCCGAGTAGTGTTTTGAAATCAGCGGACACAAGATGTCAGACCGCAGAGCCCGCTCTTCAGACCGCTCCAGCTCTTCAGAAGACTCCCTTTGGTACGCGATTGAACAAGCTCGCCTTGAGGCCGAGCAGTCTCGCCGGCAGACCGACCAGCGTCTTGACACAATCAGCCAAGCTCTGCTTGCCTTGGCCCAGCGGCTTGCTCCTCAGGCCGCAGCGGACCCAGCAGACTCGCCAGTCCGCCAGACCCCAGCTCGCCGAACTCCGCTTCGGCAGTCGTCAGCAACTCCCCGGAACGCTGCTCAGTCCGCTGCCCCTCTGCGCCCTCAAGAGGAAGAGTTTGCTTTCAGAGTGTTCTTCAGAGATGCTGCTAGGGGCACTCCTGCCCGCCAACTTCACTTTACTGATCGCCAGTCCGCCGAGCCCGCAGACTCCTCGGCTCCAGTCCGCCCTTTCTACCCTGCAGAATTTGACACCCCGTCTCCCTTTGTTGACCGAATTCGATGGGAATCAGCTCCAAGCAACTTCAGGGAGCCTCGCATCCCTTCCTATTCGGGAACGACAGATCCAGTTTCTCATCTCCAGGCATTTGAGGGGGCAGTAGCTTTGAGATGCCTCACAGATGCCATCAAGTGTAAATTGCTGGTTACCACTCTCGAAGGGCAAGCGAGAGAATGGTTCTATGAGCTGCCTTCGGGCACTATTTCTTCTTTTGCAGAGCTCCGTAGCCAGTTACTGCTGAGGTTTGCTACCTCAAGGAAGAGGAAGAATGGGCCAGCTGCCCTATTCGAGATCAAGCAGAGGGATAACGAATCGGTAGCACGATTCGTTGATCGCTTTCAAAGAGAAATCCAGGGGGTGAGGAATGTGAACCCCGACTATTACAAAGTTGCCTTGATCCACGGCCTCCGGGAGGGCCCTCTGAAGTTTAAGGCGACGACAAAGGCACCCGAGACCTATCAGGAGTTGATCGCCATGGTCAACCGCTTCATAGAAGGGGAAAATGCCAATCCAACCTACGTCTCATCCCTGACAGCCAAGGCTGAAGGAAGGGATGCCTCCGCTTCTTCTTCTCGTGGCAGGCCCCATCGTCCAGACTTCCAGCCTCCGTCTCAAATAGGCAGAAACTTCCGCAACAAAAAACCTTTCCAAGGCCATCAACAGTTTCACGAGCAGAGACTGCCGTTGGCCGCCGCTCCTGCAGTTCCTTTGCAAGCTCTTCCCATCCTCCAGCAGGCAGCCTTGCCTGCCCCGTGCCAATATGATGAAAGTCCCATGGAGGACCCTGCAGATCTGGACCTTGACGAAGTCATCCAGATCCTGCAAAGATCAGGAGAGAGGAGGCAAGGGCCTCAGAAGATGTGGAAGCCGAGGGATAATTCACAATTCTGCCAATTCCACAAGGAAAAGGGCCATCTGACAGAGGACTGCAAGGTCCTTCGTGCGCTGATAGAGAAGTTGCTTGCCGAGGGCAAGATTGACCTGACCAAGAAGGATTCTCCTTCCTCTTCAAAGCCATCCACCTCGAAAGGCAAAGAGGTAGCTGAGGCATACCAGGAGTGTGTAGATGTGGAGGATGAAGGCCGTCTGGGGCCGATCAACGTCCCAGTGGAATGCTTTGATGCAAATGATGAAGGGATTCTAGGGCGCCTATTCTTCATCCATGGTGGAGCTGGGACCGAGTCCACCCGGAAATCTTCAATTTCAAGGGTCACCCAGACAGAGGTGGCCTCTTCTTCCGTCACTCCTCCAAGGGAAGTCGTCACCTTTGGTCCAGAAGATCTTCCTCGTACAGCCAATCCATTTGATGATGCAGTCGTAATCCAGGCTGGTATTGGGGACTTCACAGTGGATAGAATTCTTGTTGACACGGGCAGTTCAGTCAACCTCCTCTTCAAGTCTACCTTCGAGGCCCTGAGGACCGGAAAGCCTCTGCTTTCCACTGAGGGGCCGCTCTATGGATTCTCAGGAGAGAGGAAAGAGGTGGAGGGCAGCGTCATCTTGCCAGTAAAGCTTGGAGGGGCAATAAAGCAGATACAGTTCATAGTGGTCGACGCCCCCAGCAGCTACCATGCCATCTTCGGCAGGCCCCTGCTGAACAAGTACCAAGCAGTAATTTCCACTTATCACCTCGCCATCAAGTTCTTTGCCGATGGGAGGATGTGCCGGGTCAGGAGCGACCTAAGGAGAGCAAGGGAGTGCTACGTTCGCACTGTCAACATGGTTGAAGCTTCCCTTGCTCCAGCAGAGGCTGCAGAAGCCCCTTCCAGTTCGAAAGTTGCTGCTGATTAAGGTGCTCACCTGGAACCTGCCCAGGTGACGCAAGGAGTCCCCATTGCTGATGGGGAGGAGAGGAAACTCTCCATCAACTCGGAGCTTCCTGAAGATCAAAAGGCTGAGTTGATTTCCTGCCTGCTGAAGAACCTGGATGTCTTTGCCTGGTCAGCAGAAGACATGCCGGGGGTGGATCCTGATGTAGCTTGCCACCATCTGAATGTCGATCCCAGCTGCAAGCCCATCCAACAGAAGAAGAGGGACGTGGCGACAAAGCTTGCAGAACCAATAAGGGAGGAGGTTGCAAAACTCCTCAAGGCAAATTTTATTAAAGAAGTGCAATATCCCACCTGGATTTCAAATGTTGTAATGGTTAAAAAACCAGGGGGAAAGTGGCGAATGTGTGTAGACTTTACAAAACTTAATAAAGCATGTCCTAAAGATTGCTACCCCCTGCCTCGGATAGATTCTTTAGTTGATTCCGCGGTAGGATACTCTTGCATGAGTTTTTTAGATGCGTTTTCTGGTTATCACCAGATAAGAATGCATAAACCCGACGTTCCTCACACGTCGTTCATAACTAACGATGGATGTTATTGCTATCTTGTCATGCCCTTTGGGCTTAAGAATGCTGGCGCGACCTATCAACGGATGATGGACCGTGTGTTTAACCATCAAAAAGGAAGAAACCTAGAAGTGTATGTAGACGATCTTTTGATTAAAAGTAAATCATTTTCGCTGCACTTGCTAGATCTAGCAGAGACGTTCGCTACTCTGCGTAGATACAAGATGAAGCTCAATCCTTTGAAGTGTACTTTTGGAGCGAGTAAGGGGAAGTTTCTTGGTCATCTCCTTACTCCGGAGGGACTTGCCCCCAATCCCGACAAGGTAAAAGCTATTCTTGAAATGCCTACCCCTCGTTCACCGAAGGAAGTTCAGCAGTTAGGGGGAAGGCTGGCAGGTCTTGCAAGATTCCTCTCTCGGGTCGGAGATAGGAGTGCCCCCTTTTTCAAAACTCTCCGCGGTGCATCCAAGTTTGAGTGGACAGATGAGTGCTCCCATGCTTTTGAGCAGTTAAAAATGCAGCTCACCTCATCGCCTCTGCTTCAGAGTCCCTGGCCAGGAGAGGTTCTTTTCTTGTATCTAGGGGTTGGCCCTGAGGCCTTCAGCTCCGTTCTCCTTCGGGAAGAAGGCAGAAAGCAGTTTCCAATCTACTATGTCAGCCATATCTTGAAGAGTGCTGAAACGCGGTATCCGATCTTGGAAAAGTTAGCCTTGGCACTGGTCATGTCAGCTCGCAGGCTCCGTCCATACTTCCAAGCACATTCAGTCCAAGTCATCACCGATCAACCTTTGAAGGGTGTGTTGGAAAAGCCCGAGCATTCCGGCAGGCTAGCTAAGTGGGCAATAGAGCTAAGTGAATTTGAAATTTCTTATGTGCCCAAGACAGCCATCAAAGCTCAAGTCCTAGCAGATTTTCTGATTGACATGCCAGAGTCCAGTTCTGATCAGGCAGAAAGGTCACCTTTGGCTTGGACCATCTATGTTGATGGTGCCTCAGGCAGAAGTTCTTCTGGAGCAGGAGTGGTCCTCATCAATCCAAATGGAATCAAGCTAGAGCAGGCCATCAAGTTCTACTTTCCAGTAACAAATAACCAGGCCGAATATGAATCCCTGCTAGCAGGCTTGAGGCTCGCGAGGGAATTAGGGGTCGATCATGTCCACATCAAAACTGATTCTCTTGTAATGGCGTCGCAAGTCCTTGGCAACTTTGAAGCAAGGGAGCCAGTCTTGAAAAAGTATCTAGCTCTTGTGAAAATAGAAATCGGCAGGTTTAAAAGCTTCACCATCGAACATATTCCTAGAACAGAGAATGAGGAGGCCGATTTTCTCTCTAAGCATGGGATACCTTCAGGAGGCACAACTTCCGAGCTCTTCCGCCCGGCAGTGGTGGAAGGAGATCTGATGCAAGTCGACCATCGTGTCTCTTGGATGGACCCGTTCATCCTATATCTATCAACAGGAAATTATCATCATACAGTTAGAGACAAGAAGAAGTTCAGAATAAAAGCAGCTCACTACTTTCTAGTGGCGGGAATCCTTTATAGAAAGACCTTCCTCTCAACCATGGCCCGATGTGTTTCAGAAGAAGAAGCTCACACCATTTTGCAAGAAGTTCATTCAGGAGAGTGTGGAAGTCACTCTGGAGCAAGAACTCTTGAAAGACGAGTCCTACGGCAAGGGTATTTCTGGCCCACAATGAAGAAAGACTCAGAGATCTGTGCCAGAAGGTGTGTTCAATGCCAGAAGTTTGCTCCGCTTCAGCACCAAGCAGCTCAGTCCCTCAGGTCGATTGCAACTCCTTGGCCCTTTGCGGTTTGGGGAATGGATCTCATTGGTCCTTTTCCCTTGGCAAGCGGGCAACGACGTTTTATCATCGTAATGATCGACTATTTCAGCAAGTGGATCGAAGCCAAGGCATTGGCCAAGACAACGACTCAGATCGTCAAGAACTTCATTTGGGGAGAAATTGTATGTCGGCACGGGATACCAATGGCAATAATCACTGACAATGGGCCGCAGTTCAACAATTCAGAGATGATAGATTTTTGCAGGCAGATCGGAACAGAGCTGCGTTTTGCATCAGTTCATCATCCCCGAAGCAATGGCCAGGTGGAAGCTGCCAACAAGCAGATCCTCAACTTGCTCAAGAAGAAAGTGCAGAATCTCAAGGGCAGTTGGGCCGATCAGCTTCCATCAGTCCTCTGGTCCCTTAGAACAACGCCATCATCCGCAACCGGGGAGACTCCTTTCAAACTCTCTCATGGCTCAGAGGCACTCATCCCGATTGAATTTGAAGTCCCATCACCCAGAGTGCTGCTTGCAAGAGAAGGTGTTGATGATTGGGCTGAGTTGAATAATGAGGAGATGAGCTTCAGCTTGGAACACATCGAGGAGGTCAGAGATCAAGCGGCTGTAAGGCAGGAAGAGGTCAAAAGGAGGATGGCCCGTTATTTCGATCAGAATATAAGGATCAAACACTTCCAAGTGGGAGATCTAGTTCTAAAGAAGGTCGATGCTGCTGCAAGAGCTGGTTCAGTTGGAAAGCTTAATCCAAATTGGGCCGGCCCTTTTGTCGTCAAAGAAGCATTAAAGAGCGGCGCTTATCGCTTGCAGACATACGAAGGAGAGGATATACCACACACGTGGAGTGGGGATGACCTCAAGCGGTTCTATTCTTAAAACCTCCTTCTACTTTCTGTATTCTCTTCAAAAATTGTTATGAATAGAAACTGCTTGCTAACACTTCTTCGAGTGTTTTGTTGTAATCATAACAGATAAGGCGCTAAGAGAGATTTCAAAAACGGTTCTACACCCGAACCCCCTCTTTCTTTCTTATGCTTTCTTTGCAAATGCATTTTCTTAATCAAAGAATCCATACTAACACCTTTTTCTAGTGTTTTCTCTCACTCCCAAAGACCTATAACGGTTCCCTGATACCAGGAGACATCGCCGAGTTCAGCTAGACCTCCCCTAGAGCCGTTGTCGTTAGCGTAACACCACGAAGACCACGTGTTGCGGGGAGATTTCGCACCGTGTAGTGGGAGCTTGCAGGCTCTAGCGCGGTTGGATTCTGGACTTCGGATCCCGTCAGGTACCTGACCCTACCCTTGCATTATGGAGGGCAAGGTGGGTGTAAAGCTCTACCACGCCGCTTTAGGGATATTGTTACAACTTCGATGATCGCGTGAGGAAAGTATGCCGTTCCGGCTCACCTGCTCGCGGGTCATCTTAGCTTGTAACTCTCGAACACTCCATGGTACCCTCAAGCAGTGCCTGCGGGAGACCCACAGCTTAGACTGTACTCGAGGCAAGAGGGCAGGGAACCGTTCCGCCAAGTGAGCATCTTGCTCTTCGCAGGGAATTTTTTGGGTTGATTCTATAGCTTGTAGCCCGGTGAGGAAAGTATGCCGCTCAGGCTCACCTGCCCACCTGGTCGCGAGTTATAGGTCATTTCTGTTTTTAGCGGACTGCTTTTCTCTGTCCGCAGAGTCCGCTTATTTGGGTTGATTCTATAGCTTGTAGCCCGGTGAGGAAAGTATGCCGCTCAGGCTCACCTGCCCACCTGGTCGCAAGCTATAGATCATTTCTATTATGAGCGGATTGGTTTTCTGTATCCGCTCAGTTCGCAGAATGATTTTCATGTTATAAGTTTTGATCACTTCTATTGTGAGCGGATTGGTTTTCTGTATCCGCTCAGTCCGTAGAATGATTCTCGCATTATTTGATAAGTTCATCAATGTGCTTTTATATTATGTGCGGTCTGGCTTGCGGACTACAGCTATAACTAAGTACCCCAGGCATTATTATCAGCTGGCTGTTCTCTGAGGCGGATGATGAATGAGTTGATGTCTAAATACTTTAATCAACAAGGTTCACTGTAAATAATATATCATGCGGACTGCAAGAGAAACTCGACAGAGTCCGCCTGAGTTTCTTGGTCCAAAGTGGAACAATATTCTCTAATCAGCAAGATTCATTATAAATGACATATATCGTGCGGACTTCAATTGGAGCTAAACAGCGTCCGCCTGCTATTGTTTTTCTTCTAAAGGCGAACAGCAATTATTTCTAATCAGCAAGTTAAAAAGCCCAAGTTTATTAGCATGACGTGCGGACTGCTAAATATTGGTGCGGTGAGCGTGGAAAAAAGAGCATTGCAGAAAGCACACATGACAAAAAATATCCTTTCTATTTCTTCAGAAAATTTTACATCATTCAAAATGTTCGGCGGACTGCAATCTTGCGTCCGCCACTTTTTACAAAAATTACAAAATGTATACATATGCATTGTTCAATCAGTCCGCTGTCTCTTCTCTGGAGGTGCAGGGCTGTCGCCAACGACATCTACTTCTGGAGAATAATCCCTCGAGTCGCTCTCGCTGCTACCCGACCCCGAACTAGTGGCGGACCCGCTATGCGAGCTGCCAGTAGCAGAGGAAGAAGCAGATGTGTCGGACTCGTCGGACAGATCCTCTCCTCGCCGGCTGGATTCAGCGTTGTCCGCAGGGACTTGCTCTTCGCCTTGAGAGCCTCCGTCTTCTTCTTCGTCTTCATCATCATCATCTTCCGCAATAACCTCTTTTCCTTTTTTGGTTCTTTCCATCGCTGCGACCTGAGGGGCCAGCTCCGGAAAGATCTCCACAAAGGGGACGCCGTCCACTCCCTCCTTCATGAGGCCGTCGTGGGCAAGCCGCTCAACAGCAACCTCAACTGTCTCCATCACAAAAGGGAGCGTGGCGGCCCGGAATTTAGTGTTCTCCAAATCATAGGCGACCTGCAAAAGCAAGATTGCAAACTATCAGACAGATCGCGGCGAATAGCAAATCCAGATCGCGGCGAATTCAACTCACCGCCAGCTCCTCTCTTTGCCGGGCATTCCTTTCTCCCAGCCGCGCGTTCCTTTCCCTCAGCGCTTTATTATCTTTCTGAAGCTGTTCATTTTGCCTCAACATGTCTCTGGCCAGAGTGGCAACATAATGATTTGTCACCGCGCTGTTCGCAGAGGCCTGAGAGGCCAGCAGAGGGAGGTCGGCGGCGGGCACCTTCTTCAGTTCGCTCAAGTTGCGCTTTCCGTAGAGAGTGGAGAGCGCAACATGGGTGTGGCGGGTTATCCGCGGACTCCTCCACGAGGGAAGTGCGGTGGATAAGCGGACATGCTTCTCCTTGCTGTGCCAATGGACCATAGGGTTCCCCCTAAGGTCCCTCTGGCTGATGCCAAAGCCGGTCATGGAGAAGCTTTCGGAGGAGGAGTAGTCCGCTGCGACATCCCCTTCCTCCTTCCTCTTCTTTGCAACCGCTTCTTTCTTCTCCTTTTGTGTAGGAACAAAGCCGCTTGGCGTCTGCGGCAGGTTGGCGGGCACAGCCAAGGTTGCTGCAAAAAGAGAACCGGTTAAAAAGCATGGTGGCGGCGGATACAAAAGCTGAGTCCGCTAAGCTACTTACTGTCCTCAGGCGTGACGTCCGCTAAGCTCGCTAGCAGCGGAAGGTAGTGCTCAATATCAAGCCTGGCGTTGGCCAGGAACTCGACAATTGCGGACTCCATTTCGTCCAGCTGCACGTTTTTGAAAGCGGAGTCCGCGCGCACCTGCGGATAAGTGTGCGCGAACCCGAGGTCGCCCTCAAAGATTAAGAACCTTGAGGTCCAGTTGTGGATCTTGTTTGGAAGACCCACTACTTTCATCCCCCTGCAATAGAAATAAATTACACCCTTGTAGGGGCGGCCTCCGGAGGCAGTTATGGAGCGGACAGAAAATATTTTGCGAAAAATGTTCATTGAGAAGGCAATCCTTTCAGATCGCAGGTAAGAAAGGAAGCTGCAGATCGCAGCGACGGTATTCGGCGCGAGCTGTCCGGGCACCATCCCGTAGTGCTCGAAAATTGCGGCAAGCTCCCATAAGAGCGGGAACTTGAATCCGCTGTCGAAGTGATCAACTGGAATGGCGATCTGGGTCGCCGTCGAGAAGTTCAATCTTTCCTGGTGTGCGGGTAGGCGGACAAGAATGTTGGAGTCCGCCATATTCTTTTCAACAAAAGCCGCCAGATCAGCCTCTTTCAAAGTGCATTTTCTGTGGTCGGCAGAGTGGAAGGCAACTGCAGCATCAGTACGCGCGGACACCATGTTGCAGGCCGCAGGGTTTCGTTTACTTCAAGAATTTCCTACATAGAGAAAGCAGAAGGCACTATTTATAGATAAAATTTCTGACAGCTTTTTGGCCAGTCCGCGCAGGTCGCATATTCAATCCGCACAGTCCGCAAAATGTTTAAAAAGCAGCCAAACAAATAGCGCGGATATAAAAGACAAATTAACTTTCCAAAAGAGATTCAAGGCCAAGTCGTGGCCGTCGCAGTTCCCTATCCGCTCAGAATCGCGAATTTTCCCACCTGCAGGTTAACAAGAAGCGGACACAGCGCTAGTCCGCACAGTCCGCCACAGATCAAGCCAAGGTTTATTATAAAATAAGCGGATTTATAATTTGCGTCCGCATAGATCGCGATAAAGGTTTAACCAATCACATCACAGCAATGTCAAACAATTATACGGAAGTATACATTCAACATAAAAAATGAGCACCGCGGACTCAGCGGTCTCTATTTTCAGTTCGCTTCTCTGCCCTATCCCGGCACAGATGAGCCGCCTGATCGCTTATCTGAAGGATTTCACTATATACGCGGCAGAGATGATGATGAATGACGTTTATAGTCCGGTGCATATGGGCAGCTTCCCGGTCTACTCGACTAAGGGGCACCATTGGCTCCGCCGCCGGCCTCTGCTCCTCATCCGCGGGCTGCTGGCCACCTGCCGGTGCCGCGATCTCAGGAGGAACGCGATCTGACGCCCGTGGCCTCTGCTCAGCGACCTCAGCAGTCCGCTTCTCCTTTCCTTCGCGAGCCGACGCCAAGTGCTTGCCTCTGTAGTATCGGACGTCATCCGCGAGCCTTTTCTTTTCCCTTTCAGACCTCTCCAGCGCCCGCGAGATGCTGGCGACCTGGTCTTTGAGGGCCTTCTCGCGTTCTGCGAACGCTTTTTCGCGCGCCGCGGACGCCCTCTCGCGCTCCGCCGCTTTCTCTAACTCTGCTTTGACACACTGCATTTCAGCTTCAAATTTCTTCTCTAACTCTTTTATCATATTCAGGCTGGGTGGCTCGTCTTCCGCGGGTTCCATATTTGAGACCGCGTCAGCACCGGGGTTCGGCGTGACTGTGATCTCGCCACTCTCAGTAGAGTCCGGTGGCGACTTCTCACCTGCAACAAACAAAGTCAACTCCACATTCAAAGGCAGCTCGCGGCGGACACGAAGAAAGGATGAAAAATCACTTTGAGACATAGCAGCAGCGAGTCGCCGACTATCGAAGAAGATTGGACGCCTTGCCTGCTCCGGGTCAAAGACGCTCAATCGCTTCCTCCATTTGCGGTGGACCTTAGTTCTTTTCTCAACAGCAGAGCTTGTCGACACTACAATATCGTCCGTCTCCGTGATGATCTTTATGGGCTTCGATTTCCGCGGCGGCGATCTGTAAAGCCACTTGCGCTGAAAATATTTAGGCGCAGGTTGAAGTTTACCTGACCGCAGCAGCTCCGCGGCAATCCGCAGATCCTCAGCAGCTTTGTCCGCGGCAATCTGCTTCGAGGCCGCCCCAACTGCAGCAACATCAGCAACGATTTGCTTCTTTTGCTCCGCTATCTTCTCCCTCAGCCTCTCCCTCTCCTCTTCCTCCGCAGCGGACAGAGATGGGAGTTCGTCGCCCTTGTCTCCAGCGGTCTCCGCCTCATTCTGCTGCAGGACAACGAGCAAGGAGTCGTGGATTAAGTCAAGTTGGCCGACGTCTATGGAGTCAATAATCTCATCCGTGGAAAGACTGACCGTGGAAAGAGAATTGTCCCCCCGGATTTGGGCCTCCGGTGTTATCAGGTCACTGTCGGGGACTTCTTTGTCGCGCGGCCTGTGTTGCACGTCCGCCTCACCGGTCCGCTTGGAGATATTCTTCTCCTTCATAGCGCGCAGCTTCTTCTCCACCCGCTCAGCGACGGTCGCTCCGCTCCTCTTCCTCTTCTTCCTCTTGGCTGTCTTCTCAGCAGGATCCGCGGCGGACCCCAACGTCTGGTCTTCGCGGACAGGCTCCGGGTTTGCAGCTGTCGATGCTTTTGGAAGCACACCGTCCTCTTCCTCAGTCCGCCTATCTTCGTCATCCAGGTTGACAATAGGCACCTGGGCATTAGGAGAAGATATGTCGGCCTCAGTGCGTTCGCCAGCAGTATCCGCCGATGTCGCGGTTTTCTGGGAATGGAGGGAGTCCGACAAGGTCGTCATCCTCTCGCTCAGTGGTTCAGCATCAACTGCGGCTTCTCCGCGAGCAAGTATATCAGTAGGGCGGGCTGACTTCTCCGCGGGCTTCTCGTTCTGGAAGTTTTCTCCTGCAAGGCGGACAGGATCTTGTCTTGCCGGCCTCTTTGCAATTTTCTTAGTCTTCATTGGCGTTGACGGCTCCGAGTCGCCTTTGGCAGTGAAGCTAGAGAGGAATGCACCAAGTCTTGCCATGCCGGACTGGAAAGTGGAGACCGCAAGAGGTGAATAGCGCCCCGTATCGATCAAGATTCTCAGCAGATCCAGACCCTCCAGCGATATTTATAGCGTTGGCGGTGTTTTCGAGGTTTGCGGACTCGGCGGTTAAGAGAACATTTTCGAAGTTTTCTGGAAACTTAAAAATGTGCGGGGATTATGTTAACCCCTCAGCCCGCAACGTACTGCAAGACTCCAAAACCCCCCATTCAGCAGGCGCGGACAGGATTTGTCCGTCCGCCCAGTCCGGCACTGTCACCAGTCAGGCGCCAAGGGTGATACTCCAGCAGCGGACGCAAAGTCCAGTCCGCTCCGTCCGCCGGCGCGTTGGGCAAGTCTCCAGCGGCGGACGCAGTATCTCGTCCGCCCAGGCCGCCAGCCTCCAGTGGCCGCGCCCAGCAGCAGTGGAAGCTCCAGTTCGCGAGCCCAGTCCGCCCTTCTGTGCGGACTGGCGTGTTCTTCCTTTTTGCTTCCCGTCACCACTGCCCGGTTCTCCTGTACCCCGGGCAGCCGGTTATTTTAGCCCTGCCCGCTTGGGCAGGCCCCCTATCCTATAAATAGGGGGGAGGTGGTGCACTCAAGGCACGCTGACTCGGACCCAGGAGCCTACTTGTTACAGGCTGCGGACTCGAATCCTGTGCCTTGCGGACTCCCCCTTGCTCTACTTCCCTCAGTCTTTTCCTTTCACTTGTAACCCACTTCTTCTTCAATCAAGGGAAAGCCCGTCGCAAGAGAGGCATTCAGGCCGCGACGGGCGAAGTCTGTTGTTGCCGTGGTTCACGGCCCTGCTCCTCTTTCAGCTCTCATCCGCTTAGTAGATCGCTGCTCGCAGTCTCCCCTTTTTCCCCTGTGTTCGAACAGTTAGCTGGTTGTGCTCGACCCCCCTTGTGTTTTCGTGCATCAACAGACTCATAGACTTGACCATTGCTATACAAGGTGGGTCAAACTCATCCTAATTAGCTAACCTAGCCCACATCCAAACTAGGGATCCAATAATCACCCCCTATTTGGGTGAGGTCACTAATACAAATACAAGAAAATAATCAAAAAGCAGAATAAAATATATCTGGCAGAAAAATAAAACATCCAACAGATATGTATACAACAAGTGCTTTGTGACAGATTAATCAAAACAAATAGTTCAGAGTAAGAATCAGAAAACAAATCAGGCTTCTTGAACTTGTCTTCCTCTGATGGCTGCTTGAAGATAATTTCTCTGTTTGGATTATACTTCTTTTTTGACATGGTCATGTCAGCTGCTCCAATTATGTTGATAGAAGTTGCTCTTGGAACAACTGCTTCTGGATGTAAACTCACATAAACATCTACAATGAAGAAGTGCTTAGCTTTGTCATACCTTTTTAATTACTCTTTTATGTAGGAAGACATTGTGTTGGATCCCTAGTTTGATTTGGGCTAGGTTCACTAAGTTAGGCTCTTGTGAACCACCTTGTATAGCCAGGGTCATAGTTGTGTCCTAGAGTCAAGGCCAAGTCCTTAGTTTCAACATCTCATGTACCAGCCATCATCAGACTGCCAGAGACTCAAGACTTAGAAAATTTTCAAAGACTTAGTAAAATGAGTTTGACGTTCGTCGAACTCAGTTCGACGATTTTCGTGCTCAGCTCGATGAACTCAGAGAAAATTCTATGAGCTGAGCTCGACGAACTTGATTCTCAGGTCGACGATCTTTGGACTCTACCTTCAGCATTCCAAGTACAAAATTTATTCTCTATACTCCAGTCGACGAACTTAGTTATCTGATCGATGATTTCTGGATTCTCTACTTCAACTTATTAATCCAGAAGCCTCTCAGTTTCCTAAGTCCAGAATCATCTCCAGTCGACTATTTCAAGATTCTCAGCTCGACGAACTTTGACCACCTTGGTAAGAGTTATAAAGCAGCAGTTAGTGATCCTCAGCTCGACTAAATAAACTCTCAGGTCGACGATTTTTGGATACTTCACTTCAACACTACATTCCAGAAGCTTCTAAAATATTCAAAGTCCAGAAATACTTTGCTGAACTTCAGTCAACAAAACCAGTTATCAGCTCGACAACCTCCATACATAGAATTGTCAAAGTTTCTAATCAATGCAGTTCTACCATCTGCTCGACGATCTTGGAACTCAGCTCGACGAACAGAAGCCATCTAGTCGACGAACACAGCTTCTCAGCTCGACAAACTGTGGACTCAGCTCGACAAACTGTAGACTCAGCTCGATGATTTCTGTTCTCTGTTCGATGAATCCAAACTTAGTTATTTCCTTCATTCTGTCCCCTTCCAATTGCAATAATTTCTCAGTAATCAATGCTAAAATATTCTCTGAATATAACCGTTAGACAGAGCATTGATTATGCTCTTCTCGAGGATTATTGCTTGTCGTTTTTCCATGGGACAATTGGGGAAATAAATCAATGCAGTTTATACTCAAGGCCATCAACAATTAATACAGAGGAATTCAAATTTCGAAAGAGAATTTCTTGACAGGAAATATAAAAGAAATTTTCTCTCCTTTCCTGGACATAAAACATACAGAGATAGACAAACAACAGAGATACATAGTTATTCATTCTGCAACAAGGAATTCTCTACCGTTCTATTTTGACAGAACTCTGATAAAAAGATAGAGAACTCTGATATAGAAAAGTAGCCCTAGACCAAAAGAACATCAGCTATCTGAAGAAGAAGAACACCAAATCAAGATCCAGAGTCTTCCTTCTACAACACTCCAGGACACTTCAAAGGACAACAACAAATCCATCTGTCAAGAAGTTCCTGAATACTTTCTGGTCAAGGCTGATAAAGACTGAAGGCCTATCACCCTGAAGCAAAGCTCCAGTTTTTTTCCTGAACCATTCAACATGTCAGGGGAGCTCTTTGCTAATATCATTTCCACTTAAGTCTTCTCAGTTATATATTGCGAAAGAGAAGACAATATCATCTCTCCACCCCCACTTTATAAAGGGTTATAACTCCCTTCAAAAGTTATTCCTGGTTGCAAGTCACCTGACCAAAAGACTTGAGGTTTGATTTTTGAGCACCTGATCAAAAGCTCATTGGTGTCAGGCACCTGATCAAAAATATGAGTGGATTCCTAGCAGTGTGGTAGAAGAGTGGATGTACCCAGGTTGGGGAACCACTATAATTTCTTGTGTTGTCTGGTTGCCCTTTCTTTTTATTCTTTTTAGGATTGCCTTGTTTATACTTTATTAAACTTATTCTGCAGTTTTTATTTACAGCAAAAGCTGTAAAGGATTTAAGAATACTCTATTCACCCCCCCTCCCTCTAGAGTATTTCAGATCTAATATCTTACTTTCATATTATAGTATATTTAGAGGGATATTTGCCTTCAGCTTTAGCTTTGTTTATCAGAGAGAGTCCAACCAGTTCTTGAAATCTAACCATCTTTGAAGTATTTTCATGTTCAGGATCAACAAAAGGAACTGGGGGAGATTCAGATCTTTCAGAACTATTATCTTTTTTAGCCTGATCAACTTCAAATAATTTCTATTGCATGCCTTGCTTTTGATATTGTTGTTGTTGTCTGCTGCTACCTGAAGAATTTTTTGCTGACTGCTTCCTTGGAAATGAGATCTTGAAGATCTTTCTTGTTGCCTTTGGAATGTTTGAATGTATGAGGTAGATCTCTGAGATACATTCCCTGAAGCACATGCTGCTGGAGGAGGAGGAGGACATCTCCAATTCCATTTGAGAAGGAGGAGGAGAGTACCTTCTGCTCATCTTTCTTGCTTTTTGCTCATTCTTAGATAGCCACATCCATGAAGGCATCCCTGAGTAAGGAGTAATCTTATATATAATGTAGTAGGGAGTGTCTGCATTGGGATTGGGCTTAAGAACAGCCTTAGCAGGAGCATTCCTTTTCTTATCAATCTTCTTATTAGCTTTTGGATCATCAAATTCATCAGAATCTTTATCATCATTATCATCATCAGAGGATCCTGGAGGGTTGTCATACATATCATCAATTTTCTTCAAGGCTTCCTTTGAGATTTGCTTTTCAGCTTGAGGTAGCACTTGTGATTTTAAAGTTTCTGGTTCAGCAACACGTTCAGAAATAGTTTTATTCTCTTTTTCTATATCTGCAAGTATGATGTCATCCAGGTTTGGTAAGGGAATATCATCCATTTTATAAGTAGGAGGAGAGATAGCCTTGGTGGCTGAAAGAATTGGTTTCAAGATAACCTAAACACCTAGAGGGGGGATGAATAGGTTCAATTCCTTTTTACTCTAAGGCAGAATATTAATTCAGTTAATCTAATAGAATCAAATAGATCTACTGCTACCACATCACAAAAATCACAATATCACACACAATCACAGATGGCACACAGTTTTATAGTGGTTCCCCAAATGATGGGTACGTCCACTTTCCCCCTTCGCCTAACTAGCAGTGTACTAGATTCGGCCTAACTTCTTCCTTCCTTCTCAAATCTACAGATCTTACAACTCAGGTCCCAGTCAAGGTTCCTACAACTCAAAGTGAGTCCACACTCCTACAACTCAGGAAATTAAGCCCTACCTCAGCCTTCACCCAGGCCTACAACTCAGAGAATCAAATCTCCTGCCTCAGGCACACAACCCTACCTCAGCCTTCCCAAGGCCTACAACCCAGAGATGTAAATCTCCTACCTCAGGCACTCAGCCCTACCTCAGCCTTAATAAATTAGGCTACAACTCAGATCAATAATGATCTTATAGAAAAATGATAAAAAATAAGTTTTATCTTTAACCCAAGTTGAGAGAGATTACATAGAAATCATCCTATTTTTGTCTTTCTTCAAAGCTTCTAGAATATGAACACAATGAGGTTGAATTTCTTGAAGATGATCTTCAATCAGCTTCCTTCTTAAAATCCAGAATTTAATCTGAATCTTCTTTGTAGATTAGTTCAGGATCTGCTCTTAAGAGACTAGTTGATGATAGTCTATTTCTTCACTTGAATTGTTGGAGCTCTCTCTCTGTAAATTCTTCTGAAGATATGTTGAAATTCTTCACTTAGATCCACTTGAAATCTCTTACTAGATTATCTTGTGTATATTGGATCTTCTGTTGTAATTGTGTTTTGTGTACTTCTTCCTTTTTTTGTTCTCTTTGTTCTTCTTCTTCAGTTGATAGAATCTGTCTTTATATAGACTTCATCCAAGGTTATCGGCTGATCCAGTTGCTAACCAACTTCTGACATATCTTACAGTTGCAGTATGCTTGTTGGTTATGGTTGTTGTCAAGTCTTCCAGTCACTTCTTGAAACTCTGTCTCTGTCAGCAAAATGTCAAGTCTGAACTTCACATGTGTCGACACAAGTAGACTAAGTGTCGACATAATCCTAGGTGGTGTCGACACAGCTCTCATGGTATCGACACTGCTTCTTGACATAACTTCTATAGGAATGTGTCGACACAAGTCCTGTGTGTCGATACAGTCACTTCTTGTCTTGACACAATTAACTTAGAAGAAATTTGGGTGTGTGTGTCGACACAAGTCCTGTGTGTCGACCCAGTTGATGTCGACTGAACTTTCTGTGTGTCGACACAAGTCCTGTGTGTCGACACAATTGATGTCGACTGAGCTTTTTGTGTATCGACACATGTCCCGTGTGTCGACATATTTGATCTCGACTGAACTTTCTGTGTGTTGACACAAGTCCTGTGTGTCGACACAGCTTTTCCAAATGTCGACACAATTGATTCCACGTGTCGACACAACTTTTCTCAAGTGTCGACACAACTTCTTCTGGCGTCGACTCATGGACTTAGAAACTTTTCCTGCATATTCTTAACCTGCACATATAAACTCAAGACAACATCAAATATACCTTGATGAATATCATTGAGCTAAGTTAGGCTTCTCCAAATCTGGTACACATTTACCAGTGTAACCAACAATCTCCCCCTATTTGGAGAAGTCATAACCCTTAGTCAATGATATACACCATTTATAATAAACACACATTATGATGTATATAAACATTACATGACAGAGTAACATATAAACAAAACATGTATAATATGTCATTACAGAATGATGCAAATGCAGTGAGTATGAATTATTGTTTTGTTTAAACTATCAAAAGTTTGTCAACAATTAGTTTACATAGATTTTTTATAACAACTAAAGATTATATTGTTTTAAAATCTAGTTAATCTATTCTAAGGCTGATCTGACTCCTTGATGACTATGCCTTTTCTTGGTTTGACCTGAGCCTGCACAGTAGGTTCAGCATCATCAGTAGGTTTCTTTACTTTCAGATCTTTCCTTTTCTATTCTTCAGCACTTATCTTTTGCCTTTCAAAATAATGAAAAGGCTTTGGGAAGTACTTGCTAGGCTCCAAAGCATTAGCAGGTAATTTCCCAGCTTTGATTTCCTTCTGTATTGAAGAATGGCTTCCTGCCTGTCTTCATACTTGTTCCATTGTTGCTCAGTGTACCATTTACCCCTTTCATGGGTCTTGTCCTTCCCAGCTTTCCAGGCAGTCAATATAACGTTCCTAGAAGTAGGACTCCATTGCTCAAAATCAGGCTTCAACTCTGCCTGTTCTCTAAATCTTTTTTTTGAGACTTGAGCCTCTTAATCTTTATGCAAAGCTGTCTCTAACATTTCTACTTTTTCAATGATAACATTCTTAGAAGCCGCTGGAGGACTGTACATCTGATGAACCAGGTGTTCAATTTCTTCAAAGTTAGAAGGAGTATAGATGATTTGAGCTACTTCCTGCTGTCCCCCTTCGATTCCTGTTGGGTATTGTATCCACAACGTACCTGATTTGAAGAAGCCCCTGAACAAGCTAAGGTAAATAGGCAATGTTTTTGACAAAATATTTCAAGTTGTGCTTGCAGTTATTCCACGCTAAGTGCACACTAATGTTAGGGTGCAGTAGGTCAATATACACGGGTCTGCACGACGTAATCCCTCGTTGAGCAGATCAGTGTGTTGGCCTACGTGTACTCTCTTTATTGGAGTGCACTTACTTTCAAGTACAGGACTGTAACTATGCAAGAGCAGACAAGGAACAAGGATGGGTCAAGGAGCACATCATGGGTGGAAAGACGAAAATTCGTCTAAGTGTAAATCGACGAGAATCGCCAAGTGATTCTCGCCGATTCGACGAGAATCACTAGTGATTCTCACCGAATCGTCGAGAATCAGTGGCTGATTCCCGCCAACTCGATCCAGCTACTTCAAAGCAAGCATCTCTGATTCTAAGTAAGAATCGACGAGAATCACCAAGTGATTCTCGCCGATTCGGCGAGAATCACTAGTGATTCTCGCCGAATCGTCGAGAATCACTGGCTGATTCTCGCCGTCTCGACCCGGCTGAATCAGTGCGTGCAACCAAGTCAACTTCGACGAGAATCATCTTTGATTCTCGCCGAATCGTCGAGAATCACCTTTGATTCTCAACGATTCGACGAGATTCACTTTCGATTCTCGCTGATTTTGACTTGGGTATTTTTCTGGATTAAGCTGGACCGGATTCTGCCGCTGGCGTTATCTTGAACCGGATTTCGGGTTTCTACTTGTGGGACCCGCAACGGTCATATTGAAAGTGTCTACTGTATATATACGGGTATTTTTTGAACAGTAGAGACACAGGGAAAAGTTGAGCCGATCTTAACCTAAAATCGCGAATCAGCTCCGCCGCCGCCGTCGCCGCGCAAGCAAGTCGTTCGCCGACCTTGATCGAGATTTCTTCCTGATCTTCCGGTGACAGAAGCTTAGCCAAGCTTAGAGTCTCACGCGTTTATCTAGAGATCTCTTGTCTCTCGATTTGTTGATCGGGAAAAACTTCCCCGTCCGAATCGATCGAGACGACTGATCCTAGAGTGACCGTTGGTAGACCTAGCTTGCTTCGCTACGAAGTTTTGATCTCCAGAGTACAGCAGCCGCACATCGTCATCGCCGCCGATCCCGTGAACCAAGTCGCCGCCCATCTTGCCGCCGGCGGTTCCGGGGAGATCCTCTCCAAGAGAGATCTAGGGTTGTGGACTCTTTGTGGACTTCAAGAACACGTCGTCAACAAAGAGGGACACCTTAGTCTCCAAACGTAGTTTGTATCTTTTGTACATTCTAGTTTTACTTTTGTTGTAAAGGAACGTAGGTTCCTAGTTGTAAGGGTTGGGTCCAACCCGTGTTGTGGGAGTGTTGACTCCTACGTGTGGAAGGGTTCCTTCCGATAGTGCAGGGATTGGATTTCAATCCTGTTGGTGAAGAGACCGAGTCATCCCTTGTTGGGAGATAGGTCGAAGGGGGAAAATGGATGTACCCAAATCGGGGAACCACTATAAATAGCTTGTGTATTCTGTGTGCTGTGCTGTTTATTTTTATTGTGCAGGTACAATCTTAAATTCCGCAAAAACGCTGCACGTCACCTATCCCCCCCATAGGTGAAGATAGTTGACACTAGGTGGACTTTCAAGTGGTATCAGAGGGAGGTTACTCATCAAAAAGGTTAACACCATGAGTTGAATCCTGCCACTAGTGTCAAGAAGAAGGAAAACTTCTACCATGGACGGTCTCAAGTTCACAGGCAAGATCCCAGTGTGCACCAGGCTCAACTTTCCTATCTGGAAGGAAAGGATCAGGTTCTACATGGAAGCAGTTGATCCTCGACTCTTCATGATCGTGGAGGAGGGACCTTATGTCCCCACTAAGGCCTCCACCATTGATCCTACCAAGAAAGAGCTGAAGACACTTTCTGAAATGGACAAGAACGAGATGGTGCTAGTGGGACTTGACAAGAAGGCACAGAACATTCTGGTCAGCGCAGTTGATGATTCAATGATGCAGAACTTCTGCAACTGCAGGACAGCACAGGAGATCTGGCATTGCCTGATCATCCTAATGGAGGGCACTGATGAAGTGAGGGATGATCGAAGATCCCTCCTGAACCAGAAATACGAGGCCTTCAGACAAGGGCCTAAGGAAGAGATCAGAGTCACCTACGAGAACTTCCTCAAGATTGTCAACTCCCTCAAAGGATACGGAAGAGTGTTCACTAATGGTGAACTCAATGATAAATTCCTTAGGTCCCTTACTAAGGAATGGGACACAAAGATCTGCGCCATCCGAGAGTTTGGCAGACTAGCTGAAACAGACCCGCAAATCCTGTTTGGGAAGTTGATGTCCTATGAGCTTCAGCTGAACACCAGGAAAGCAGAAGAAGAAGCAGAGAAGGCTGCAGCCAAAGAAAAGACTGTGGCTCTAAAATCCAGTCACTCCAGAAAAGGCAAGGGTACGGTTTCATACCATGCCAGGAAGAAGGATAAGGAGGAGGACTCCGAGCCATGCTCCTCCAACTCAGAGCTATCGGAGGAAGATTTCTCCCTCATCACCCGAGAGTTCAAGAAGTTCCTCAAAATGAGCAATCAAAGAAAGAGAGACGGCTCCTCCTCCAGGTATCAGAAGAAAAATTATTCTTCTGACAGGTATGCTTCTAAACCGAACAAACATCGCTCCTCTGACATTATTTGCTTTGCATGCAATAAGCCAGGACACGTCGTGGCTGACTGCTATCAAGGCAAGAGAGAAAAAGGGAAAGAAGAGGAGCACAAATCTTCGAGAGATAAAAAGAAAGAGCGGAGCTACATTGCCAAAAGGCCAAAGACACTGAGTGAGTCTGATTCCTCAGACTCCAGTGATGATGAGGAAGCCTACTTCGGGTTGGTGGGTCGCTCCGACTCAGAAGAAGAATGCCCCCCATTTACTGGGAAGGTAAAAGCTCACACCCCTCTCTCCGACTCCGACTCTGATCCTGAGTCTCAGGATGATGACCCTGAGGATAGCCCTTCGGCCCGTGAAGCGGAACCCCTCGAGAAGTATGAGCTTCTGCTCAACACTTTCGAGGAGTGCCGTAAGAGACAGAAGGCAGAGAAAAAGGAAGTGAAATTCCTTAAGGGTGAGTGTGTATCCCTAAGGGAAGAGGTCACTAGTTTGATTTCTCTCCGACAGGAGCACCTTGACCTGACTTCTAAGCATTCAGAGTCTCTTAAACTCCTTGATCTTAAGCAGGAGGAAGTCGACAAGTTGGAAGAACTACTTGCGGCAGAAAGGAAGATCGTCAAGAGCTTCTCTATGCCAAAAACTATTCTTCCAGTAGTTGATACCTTCTCTGCTCAGGCCAAAGGACCTGGCTTGGGGCATGTAGGGGTATCTGGTTCCTCATCCAGGAGAAACAGGAACCAGAGGAAGAATAAGGCCGCCAAGAAGGCCTCTGCTGATGAAAAGGGAAAGGCTCCGCTCAGTCCTGTTGCTTTCAGAAAGCCTAGCTTTCCTTGCAACCAACATGACTTTGAATCAACCTTTGGTCATCATTTCCGGCCCTCGGTTACAAAGCCAAAGAGCCGATATGATGGTTGGACCTTTCCCCGGAACTTCGGTGAGAGTGCCTTCAAGGCACCTTATGAGGAAATCCACATGGGAAATTATGGTCATTTTTCTAGCTGCAATAATGGAAAGCAGGCACCAAAAGCCAAGCCTGTTATACAGAAGGTGACGAAGTCATGTGACTGCAATCACTATGAGGCCTCCACCTCCAGATCCAAGGCCCCGGCTGTACCCACCATTCCCAGGGTTATGCAGGAGCCTAGGAAGAGGTACAACAGATTCGACTGTTGGTGCTGTGGCAAAGTCGGTCACTTTGCCGTGGATTGTTGGTTTAATCCAAGGTATCACGAGACTCCCTATGTTAGCAATGCGAGGCCGACCACTCGTAGGGTTAACCAACCGAGGGGGAGTATGCTAACCAGGAATATAGGACCCAAGTTCGATTGGGTTCCTAAGGGAAATTAATTTTGTTTTGCAGGAATGTCCAAAGGCCACCAAAATGCCGATCTGGTATTTGGACAGTGGATGCTCCCGGCATATGACTGGGATAAGAAGCCTACTGCGTGATTACACTCCAGTCGAGAATGGACCCAAAGTCATCTTTGGAGGGTCAGATCGAGGAGTCACCAGAGGTTACGGTATGATTTCCAACGGTATAATCTCTATCACCGACGTGGCTTATGTTGAAGGGTTAAACCATAACCTGATCAGTGTAAGTCAGTTATGTGATAAAGGTTATGACGTTAAGTTCTGCAAGGATAAATGTCTGATAATTTCACGTACCTCTTCTGAGACGGTATTATCAGGCATTATGAGCAGAAATATCTTTTGCTTAGATTTTCACAGTTTAGATTCATCTACCCCCATATGCCTTGTGGCAACAGGAAGTGCATCTCTTTGTGAACAATGGCACAAGAGATTGGTACATATTAATTTCAAGACAATTAGTATGCTGTTTTCTAAGAACTTAGTAAGGGATGCTCCAAGTATCAAGTGCATCAAACATAGCCCCTGTCCTGCATGCCAGATGGGCAAACAGACTCGGGCTACCTTTAAGAGCATTGCAGACAAAGACTCTTCCCGATGTCTTTACCTTTTACATATGGACTTGTTTGGTCCAATGCAAGTTCATAGCTTGGGAGGAAAGTCCTATACGCTAGTGATAGTTGATGATCATTCTCGATTTACATGGGTGTTCTTTTTGAAACGAAAGTCAGATACGTTTGACATCTTCACTAGTTTTGTCAAGCAGGTTCAGAACGAATTTAACTGCTCAGTGGTCAAAATCAGAAGTGACCATGGAACAGAATTCGAATCTGGTGTTATGACAGAGTTTTGTGAAGAACAAGGTATCTTTCATGAGTTTTCCTCCCTGCGCACTACTTAGCAAAATGGAGTTGCGGAGAGGAGAAATAGAACTCTCATTGAAGCCTGCACGATAATGTTGAAAGACGCTTCTCTCCCAGAATACTTCTGGGCAGAGGCTGTCAATACAGCCTGTCATGTACAAAACCGTGCATTGATCAACAAGCATCATCGTAAGATGCCTTACGAGCTACTGAAAGGAAGGAAACCAACCATGTCCTACTTGAGGATCTTTGGTTGCAGATGCTATGTACTGAATAATGGGAAGTACCCGCGTACTAAATTTGGTGAAAAATGCTTTGAAGGCATATTCATGGGCTATAGTTCCCACAGTCGGGCATATAGGGTCTTCAATAAGAAAACCCTAGTGGTAGAAGAATCTATTAATGTTGTATTTGATGAAGGAAGTTTGCTTAACAGCAATTCTTCCAGTGGTATTCTTAAAGATGCAGGTGCACGACTTGAACAGCTTGATCTCGATGAGACCGCTAAAGATGAAACTCCTAAGTACGTCAAAGTTTCCACCTCCACGTCATCTGGGCATGTTGAAGATCAAAATGGTACAAATCTCTTAGAAGAAGGAGAAGCCCAAGAAGTAGTCGAAGCTCCAGACGCCAGACTTCTAGAGCTCCGGCACGTGAGGGATCATCCTAGAGATCAGATCATCGGAGATCCTCGTGTCGGTGTCAGAACTCGAAGAGGTACTATTAACGAAGTTTTGCATCTTAGCTTCCTGTCACAAGTTGAGCCAAAGAAGTTCGACGAGGCGAACAAAGACGCGGCATAGATTTTGGCCATGCAAGATGAACTACATCAATTCGAACGATGCAACGTGTGGACGCTGGTTCCCAGACCACACAAGCAGAATGTGATTGGCACCAAGTGGATCTTCAGAAACAAGCTGGATGAACATGGTGTCATCATAAAGAACAAGGCAAGGCTGGTGGCTCAAGGTTACAGACAGGAGGAGGGGATTGACATCGACCAGACCTTCGCACCAGTAGCAAGGCTCGAGGCAATCAGATTGTTCCTGGCGTATGCTTCGCACAAAGGATTCACAGTTTATCAAATGGATGTGAAATCAGCATTCCTGAACGGAGACTTGAAAGAGGAAGTATACGTCGCTCAACCCCCAGGTTTTGTCAATCCTACTTATCCCAATCATGTGTATTTTCTCAATAAAGCTCTATATGGTTTAAAACAAGCTCCACGAGCTTGGTATGAGACTTTATCTAGTTTTCTTCTTGAGAACAAGTTCTCTAGAGGTAAAATAGATAAAATATTGTTTCTCAGGGAAGTCAAAGGCAAGATCTTGCTGGTGCAAATCTATGTCGATGACATTATATTCGGCTCAACGGACAACAATCTTTGCAAAAAGTTTTCTAAACTTATGCAAGGAAAGTTTGAAATGAGCAGTATGGGAGAGCTCAAGTATTTCTTGGGACTTCAAGTGAAACAGTCTGAGGATGGAATCTTCATCTCTCAAACGAAGTTCACAAATAAACTCCTTATGAAATTCGGTATGGAGAATGCAACCTCTATGAGGACTCCAATGGGATCCACTATGTCTCTGGATAAGGATGAGAAAGGTAAACCTTTCGATGAAACCAAATACAGAAGCATCATTGGATCCCTGCTCTACCTTACTGCCAGTAGACCGGATATCATGTTGTCCAAATGTGTCTGTGTCAGATATCAGGTGAACACTAAGGAATCTCACTATGTCGCAGCAAAGCGAATTCTAAGATACCTTAAAGGTACTCCCAATCTTGGATTGTGGTACCCGAGAAACAATGATGTCGAGCTAATAGGTTTTTCAGATGCTGATTTTGTAGGGAGTAGGGATGACAGGAAAAGCACCTCCGGGACGTGTCAATTCCTCGACAGGAGGCTTATCTCATGGAACAGCAAGAAATAGAATTGTGTTGCAACCTCCGCAGCAGAGTCTGAGTACATCTCGGCAGGAAGCTGTTGCGCACAACTCCTATGGATCAGAAACCAGTTAGCCGACTACGACCTTCAGTTCAAGGAAATACCAATGTACTGCGACTCCTCCAGTGCAATTGCAATTGCCAACAATCTGGTATCGTACAGCAGAACGAAGCATATTGAAGTGCGCTATCACTTCATTCGGGAGCACGTGGAGAACAAGGACATCTCTCTCTGTTATGTCCCCACGGACAAGCAGATTGCAGATATATTCACAAAGCCCTTAGACGAAGCCAAGTTCAGTCTTTTCAAAACTGAATTGAGAATGCTAAACTATGACGAATGAAGACTACAGAAGCTCCAGGCTCGTGCAAGATCTAAGGGGGAGCAAGGAACTCAAGCGTCAGCACAGATGCAAGAACTGAGGGGGAGCAAGGGGTCAAATGCTACAGACCCAGATTTGTAGAAGCCGAAAAGGGGGAGATTACCCTCTCGGCTACGGCTAAGGTGGCTCCAAAGTTTGCCCGCACGAAATTGGTATCAGTAATGAATATCTCTCTCAACTTATTTCAAGGTTATGATTTTCATTCCCATACGCTTTATTCACCTTAGCTTGTAGGGTTTAGGCTTCTTCAAATAGGGGGAGATTGTTGGGTATTGTATCCACAACGTACCTGATTTGAAGAAGCCCCTGAAAAAGCTAAGGTAAATAGACAATGTTTTTGACAAAATATTTCAAGTTGTGCTTGCAGTTATTCCACGCTAAGTGCACACCAATGTCAGGGTGCAGTAGGTCAATATACACGGGTCTGCACGACGTAATCCCTCGTTGAGCAGATCAGTGTGTTGGCCTACATGTACTCTCTCTATTAGAGTGCAATTACTTTCAAGTACAGGGCTGTAACTATGCAAGAGCAGACAAGGAGCAAGGATGGGTCAAGGAGCACATCATGGGTGGAAAGACGAAAATTCGTCTAAGTGTAAATCGATGAGAATCGCCAAGTGATTCTCGCCGATTCGTCGAGAATCAGTGGCTGATTCCCGCCGACTCGATCCAGCTACTTCAAAGCAAGCATCTCTGATTCTAAGTAAGAATCGACGAGAATCACCAAGTGATTCTCGCCGATTCGGCGAGAATCACTGGCTGATTCTCGCCGTCTCGACCCGGCTAAATCAATGCATGCAACCAAGTCAACTTCGACGAGAATCATCTTTGATTCTCGCCGAATCGTCGAGAATCACCTTTGATTCTCGACGATTCGACGAGATTCACTTTCGATTCTCGCTGATTTTGACTTGGGTATTTTTCTGGATTAAGCTGGACCGGATTCTGCCGCTGGCGTTATCTTGAACCGGATTTCGGGTTTCTACTTGTGGGACCCGCAACGGTCATATTGAAAGTGTCTACTGCATATATACGGGTATTTTTTGAACAGTAGAGACACAGAGAAAAGTCGAGCCGATCTTAACCTAAAATCGCGAATCTGCTCCGCCACCGCTGTCGCCGCGCAAGCAAGTCGTTCGCCGACTTGATCGAGATTTCTTCCTGATCTTCCGGCGACAGAAGCTTAGCCAAGCTTAGAGTCTCACGCGTCTATCCAGAGATCCCTTGTCTCTCGATTTGTTGATCGGGAAAAACTTTCCCTTCCGAATCGATCGAGATGACTGATCCTAGAGTGACCGTTGGTAGACCTAGCTTGCTTCGCTACGAAGTTTGGATCTCCAGAGTACAGCAGCCGCACATCGTCGTCGCCGCCGATCCCGTGAACCTAGCCGCCGCCCATCTTGCCGCCGCCGGTTCCGGGGAGATCCTCTCCAAGAGAGATCTAGGGTTGTGGACTCTTTGTGGACTTCAAGAACACGTCGTCAACAAAGAGGGACACCTTAGTATCCAAACGTAGTTTGTATCTTTTGTACATTCTAGTTTTACTTTTGTTGTAAAGGAACGTAGGTTCCTAGTTGTAAGGGTTGGGTGCAACCCGTGTTGTGGGAGTGTTGACTCCTACGTGTGGAAGGGTTCCTTCCGATAGTGCAGGGATTGGATTTCAATCCTATTGGTGAAGAGACCGAGTCGTCCCTTGTTGGGAGATAGGTCGAAGGGGGAAAGTGGATGTACCTAAATCTGGGAACCACTATAAATAGTTTGTGTATTCTGTGTGCTGTGCTGTTTATTTTTATTGTGCAGGTACAATCTTAAATTCCGCAAAAACGCTGCACGTCACCTATTCCCCCCCCCCCCCCATAGGTGAAGATAGTTGACACTAGGTGGACTTTCAATTCCTGCAGCTTGAATTCCTGACTCAGCTGTGTTGTCATCATCACATAGGGGTGGATATCCCAGAGTTGCTCTAACAGCATTTGTTATCCATTTGGCATGCTCTGAGCTAGCATGACAATCAACCTCTCCCCCTTTATGACTTCTCTTTCAATATGATCCCTAAGATCATTCTTTTGGAACCTGATTTGATTAGCCAGATAATTTGTTCCCTCTGTGTAATAGGGTTTAAACTTTTGAAGCTGAGCAAATATAAGCTTCTGAGAGGCTTGAAGTGCAGATTCGAAAGTGGCTAAATCCTCTTGAAGTTTCTTATCAAACTCTGATTTGTCATTAGCCCTTGCTTCAGTCATTACAGTTGCAGTATTCTTTAATTCTGTAACAATCACATTATGTGATTCAGTAAGATTATCATTCATCCTCAGTTGATTTTCTAGGACATGGCCTTGCTTAACTACTAGATCAGTATCTTGAGTCTTTATTCCTTCTTGTTGTTTTGCTAGGAAAACCACAACATTACCTCATTTGTGGAAGCAATCTATCATCTCTTTTTTTATTCTGATTTACCTCAAATCTAATTGATTTTATATCTTGAGCCAAGGAGAATTGCAAATCTTTATGGGTCTCATCCATATATTTCTCCATGGCTATTCTTTGTTCATCTAATTTTACGTGGAAAGATACCAGTAAGGAGCTATAATCATGTGCAGGAACTAGTTGTGGAGCAGTTTGCAATGCCCTTTTATAACTTTGGCTTCTTCTTCTGAAAACCATCAGCTTTCTCTTCTTTGCTTGAGATTCTGCTTCATCTTCAGAAGCTGAGGTACTTGCTATATCAACTCTTTCCTGAGGACTAGGAGGCAGTTCCTTTTCAGTCCTATTTTGCTCCCCCTTAATTGTAGCTTGCTCCCCCTTAGTCCTGGCTAGCTCCCTCTCAGTTCTTGCTATCTTTATATCAGGGAATAACACTTCAAGAGTAAACTCTTGTTGAGTATGGACTGGAGGCACCACTAACTTTGGAGCATCTACAGCTATAGATGTATCCTTCATGACAACATCCTGTGCTTGATTGTTGAGTGGAGTGGTCTGGTCAACATCAATCAAGGGCACAGTTAGTGTTTCATCCACATTATTAAAAATTGTTTGATTAACTTCTTAGATTACCTCAAGAATAGTTTGATTAGCCATTTCACTTTCTAAGTGTGTTGGCTCTTCCTCAAGATGAGGCTCCCCCTGCATCTGATCATCATGTCTAATGTCTTGAGCAGGAGATTTCTCAGTATTCTCTGGCCTTTCTTCATCAGTCATGTCTTTTATCAGCACTCTATCCCATCTAGAGATTATCCTTCGATCCATTCTCCTCATGTGATTGATCTTTGATCCAGAAGCCTGTTGCATCACTTCTGGAATTGTTCCAGCCAAGTATAAACTTAATATCCTTCCCAGATTAGGTTTCTTGATGCTTTCTCTAATCGTCTCATATATGACTGCAGACCAATTGGTGTTGATTTTGTAGATGATCCTGATCATGAGGCTGAACATGTAGGCTGAGACCCTATCATGTCCACTTGGTTTTCATAAGATGACTTTGCCAACTACTTCAGAAAGGAATTTTCCTTGTACATTCATTCCTTTTCTATTCATGGAAGATCCAATTTTCATGGTGGGATCTAATCCACACCACTAGAGTGCTTCCCTGGTCTTGGAAGATGTAACTTCTTCGTCTTCTTGAGTTTTAGGCAGATGAAGAGTTTTTCGTATGCTTTTCATGGTGAGTTTGATTTTGTTACCCTGGAGTGAAGACCTAATTTTTAGTCCAGTGGAATACTGAGTGGCAGCTCCATAGAACTCAAGGATTTCCTTCTTCCATATCTTTGTAGGTTCTGATGTCAAATACTTCAAGCCATTTTCTGCAATTAGAGCTATCACAGCTTTAATCGCTGGTTCAGCATCGTCAAAGGCATTCCGTACCAGTTCATATCCCTCGTTCACGTTTTCGTCAAGTTTTGGCGCCATTGGGATGGTGAGAAATCTTGAATGGATAAGAGAGAGTTTGTTGACACAAGAATCTAATCTCAAAAATCTGGAGAGCGTGTCGACAGGGTATGTTCTTGACCTATTTATATGTGTCGAAACAGTGAAGGTCAAAAGGCACGTCAAAATTTACTTAGTGTGTAGACACTGGTGAGATGGTGTCGACACAGACTTCTAATGTCTTGACAGAAGTGTTGACTCCTATGTGTCGACACCAATTGATGATGTGTTGACACAGACATACTTATTAATTCAACAAAAATTCTGTGTCGACTCTATTTCTAAGTGTCGGCACAACTTCTCTGAAGTGTCGACACAACTCCTCTGAAGTGTCGACACCAATTTTCTAGATGTGTCGACATAAATTCTCTGTGTCGATATAGACCTCTTTTTGTGTTGACACAAAAGTACTTAGACAAATTTGTCAATCTATTCTATATTCAGCATACCTAATTCAATTTTAAAATTATTGAATTTAGTTTCATCTAATGGCTTAGTGAACATGTCAACAATTTGAAAACTTGTATTGACAAATTCTAAACATATATCCTTTTTTTCTACATGATCCCTAAAAAATGATATCTTATTTCTATATGCTTTGTTCTACTATGAGAAACATGATTATTAGCAATAGAAATAGCACTTGTAGAATCACAGAATAATGAGGTTCTACTTACCTGGATACCATAATCTTTAAGCTGATGTTGTATCCACAATAGCTGTGCACAACAACTCCCTGCAGCTACATACTCAGACTCAGTTGTGGAGATTGCCACACTAGTCTGCTTCTTACAGCTCCATGGCACCAATCTTCCTCCTAGAAATTGATAGGTGCCAGTTGTGCTTTTCCTATCTTCTTTGCATCCTGTAAAGTCTGCATCTGAATATCCAGTCAGTAAAAAATCTCTATTCTTAGGGTACCAAAGGCCTAGATTAGGTGTGCCCTTAAGATATCTCAAAATCCTCTTAACAGTAGTATAATGAGATCCTTGTGGCCAGGATTGGTACCTAGTATAGACACATGTAGCATACATGATGTTAGGTTTACTAGCAGTCAGATAAAGGAGGGAGCCAACTATCCCTCTATACAAAGACTCATCTACTGGTTTTCCTGCATCATCTTTGCTTATAGGCATACTTGTCCCCATTGGAGTTCTCATGGTAGTGGATGACTCCATACCATACTTCTTAATTAACTCCTGGGTGAACTTAGACTGGGATATGGCCAGGCCATCATCAGTCTGTCTTACTTGGAGTCCCAAGAAGAACTTAAGTTCTCCCATGCTGCTCATCTCAAACTTCCCTTGTATAAGTTTAGCAAACTTCCTACAAAGGTTGTTTTCAGTAGAACCAAATATTATGTCAACAACATATATTTGGACAAGGATTATCTTCCCTTTGGATTCCCTAAGGAATAGAGTTTTGTCTATTTTCCCCCTTGCGAATTTGTTCTCAATGAGGAAAGTAGACAAGGTTTCATACCAAGCCCTTGGGGCTTGTTTCAAACCATACAGGGCTTTCCTAAGCCTATACACATAATTAGGATAGAGTGGATCAATAAAACCTGATGACTGTTCTACATAGACTTCCTCCTTTAAGTATCCATTCAGGAATGCTGACTTAACATCCATTTGGGACACTTTGAAACCCTGATAAGTTACATAGGCTAGGAATAGCCTTATTGCTTCCAATCTTGCCACAGGGGCAAATGTTTGATCAAAGTCTATGCCCTCTTCCTGCCTGTATCCTTTGGCAACAAGCCTTGCCTTGTTCTTAATTATGATCTCACTCTCATCTAGCTTGTTCCTGTAGATCCACTTAGTCCCTATGACCTTGTGGTCTTTTGGTTTAGGAACTAACTTTCAGACCTTGCATCTTCGGAATTGATTTAACTCCTCCTGCATAACATCAATCCAGTGTGGATCTTGTATAGCTTTTTCAAATCTTTTAGGTTCCTGTTGAGACAAGAAGCTTGAGCATAATACAGTGGTCCTTCTTATAGTTTGAACCCCTTGTCTAGGATCACCAATAATCTGGTGTACAGGATGATCCTTTAAATGTCTAACTGCTGGAGGAAGTCTGTTTACAGTTTGACTTTCTCCATTTTCTTCATTCTGCTGTACTTCATGGTATTCATCAGCATCTTGTGAGTCTTGTACTCCCCTTGGACAGTAATCATCATTTTCCTCTTCCTGCCTTGCAGTTTGATCTTCTTTGATAGTCTGCATGTCCATCTTCTCTTTTATACCTATAGAGCTACAAGAAATACTAGGTAACTCACTGTTAATAAGTCTTGATTCATCAAATATAACATGAACAGACTCTTCTACAACTTGTGTAGTCAAGTTATAGACTATATATGTCTTACTATTGTTGTTGTACCCAACAAATATCTCATCCTGAGATTTGGCAGCAAACTTTGTTAGGTAAGACTTTCCATTATTAAGCACATAGCACTTGCAACCAAAGATCCTAAAATAGGATAAGTTTGGTTTTCTGCCTTTCATAACCTCATAGGGTGTCTTTTTGTGGCTCTTAGTGATGGAAGCCCTATCGAGCACATGACATGCAGTGTTTATTGCCTCAGACCAGAAATATTCTAGGAGAGAAGTGTCACTCAATAGAGTTCTGCTAGCCTCAATGAGAGTCCTATTCTTTCTTTCAGCAATTCCATTTTGCTGAGTAGTTCTAGGTGAGGAGAATTCCTGATGAATCCCAAATTCTTAACACAACTTTGTCATATTTTCAGATTGAAATTCAGTTCCATGGTCACTTCTGATTTTGATCACTGAATTATTCAGTTCATTCTGAATTTGCTTAACAAAGTTGCAGAAAACAGTTGGGGTTTCAGATTTCTGCCTCAGAAAGAAAACCCATGAAAAATCTAGAATAGTCATCTACAACCACAAATGTGTAGACTTTCCTAACTAGACTCTGAAATGGTATTGGACCAAATAAATCCATATACAAGAGGTATAAACACCTCACTGAGTCTTTATTTTCAAGGTTATGAAAGGAGGATCTGGTCTGCTTGCCTTTTTGACAAGCTGAGCATATTCCATCATTAATGCACTTAACTTGAGGACCATTCCTCACTAACTCTTTATTAAAGAGTTGACCAATAATCTTGTAGTTTAGATGAGCTAGCCTCTTGTGCCATTTGACACAATGAGAGGCTTTCTCATCAGTTACCAGACAAATAGGAGAATCTTTATTCTCACTCATAAAGTTTAGGCAATACACATTTCCTTTCCTATAACCAGTCAACATGATCTTCTGATCACTTGACCTTTTAATATGACAATCATTCTTAATGAATGAAATGTCATATCCAAGATCACTCAGTTGACTTATGCTTATCAAGTTATGTTTCAAACCCTTCATATAGGCCACTTGAGTGATAGTAATTGAGCTGTTAGAAATGTTACCAAACCCTTTGATGACTCCTTTTTCAAAACCACCAAAGATTACTTTAGGTGCATTCAATATGGGTGAGTAGTCCTCCAGCAATCCTCTTATTCCAGTCATATGTCTAAAACATCCACTGTCCAAGTACCATAAAGGGGCATGGCCACTTGGACCTATCTGCAATAAATAATTACTTAACCTTAGAACCCAAATTATTATTGGGTCCTTGGTTCAGGTTAGACTGAAATTTAGCATAATTTGTAGCAGCCCTTCTTCCAGGTAAGCTGCCACTCATCCTGACACTAGTGTTGTGCCAACAGTCAATGACAAAGTGTCTCACCTTGCCACAACACCAACACTCATATCTATTATACCTCTTTTTAGGTACAGTTTTAACAACTTTGCTGTCAGTTGTTCGTTGCTTGAGTACTGGATACCTCTTGTCATTCAGAATATCAGGCTTACCATGATCATGTATGATATCATGATCATATCTATTGGTAGGTTATTGCACTTTTCTGAGAGCAATGGGGGGATTGAAGACAAGTGGCTTAACTGGGGCTTTCCTTTTTCTTTTGGAATTAACTGCCCTAGTATTTGCCTTAAAACTCAATCCTGTCTTACCCTTTTGAGACACAAAGTCATCAATTAAGGGTAGGACAGATTTTGGCTTAGAGAAACTTGCCACTAGAACGTTTTCCTTCTGAAGTCTGACTTCCAAACTTTTGATTTGATCACTCTTGAATGTGATTGTTCCCATCTGAATAACAGTTATGTTTTTCAGCTTGGCAATCTCATTCATCTTCTGATCCAGCAGTTTTTCTAAATCAGATGCAGCCAACTTAAGAGCTGCAATTTCCTTAGCCTGAATTTTAGTCAGGTTTTTGCAACTCTTAAATGCCTGTAGCAAATCACCATATTCATCTATAAGTTGATGAATATCTCCTTCAGATTCAGATCCATCCACATCTCTTGATGCAGATGCTTCTGATTCTGAGCCAGTGTAATAATCAGAATCTTCAGATAAGCTTTTTTACCTTACTTGGACCAGGCTGATCCTGGCAGTGATCTTTAACAGTCAGGGTCATCAGCCCTTTGCACTGATGATCTTCAATTCCATTTATTGAGTCCAGCAATTGCAAGAACTCAGTCTCTTCTTCTATTGCAAACAGACCAATATAAGCTTCAGCAACATATTCATAATCTGAAAATGATGGATCTATCCAGCTTTTCTCTTTCTTTGCTAAAAGTGATTTCTCCTTCTTGTTCTTATACTGAGACTTCTTCTTATTTGCAGATTCCTTTCTTTTATCTGGACAATCAGCTACTACATGTCCAGATCTGTTGCAGTAATACCACACAATCTTTGTAGTTGTTGATTTGTTAGGTTTTGACCTACTGTTGTCCTTTCTAGATGACTTTCTTTTCTGATAATATTCATCCTTGGACTGAGAGGAGGATGGCTTAGTTCTCCACTACTTCTTCTTCAAAAATCTCTGAAACTGCCTTGTGAAGACAACAAAGTCCTCATCAGAATGATTGCTGCCTGAGGTGTGACTATCAGAACTTTCAGAGATCACTTCTGCAGCTTTCTTAGGAGGAGATGAAGACATCCTCCTGTCCTTTTTTGTGGCTTCTGCCTTGAAGGCCACTGACTTTTCTCTATGGTCAACTTTAGTACTTTTCTCTTCCTCCTTTCTGGCCATGAGTTGCATTTCATAAGAAAGCAATTTGCCAAATAGGGTTGGAGGAGAGATTTCTGCCATTCTGGCCACTTCCCTGATGGCACAGATCTTGGTGTCCAAATCCTTAGTCAAAGAACTAAGGAATTTATCATTCAACTCATATGTACTAAAGACCCTTCCATATAACATTAGTTCATTCACAATTCTGAAGAACTTCTTATAACACTCAGTGATGCTTTCTGATTTGCTTTGTCTGAAGCTCTCATATTCCTGATTAAGCATTGACTTTCTATCTTGCCTAACATCTTCTGATCCCTCCATGTAGACTATCAATGTGTCTCACATCTCCTTGGAGGTTTTACAGTGAATTAGATTTTGAAATGTTGAGTCATCTGTGGCACTCACTATAATATTCTGAGCTCTCTTGTCCATAGTAGGCAAGATAATCTCATCCTTAGCCATTTCTGAAAAGTCTTTTGGTGTCCTCTGATTAGCATCAAGAACTGAGGCTTTCATTGGAATATAAGGCCCTTCCTTAACAGTTATATATATTCTTGAATCAGATGCTTCCATAAACAATCTGACCCTTTCTTTCCATATTCCAAAGATTTCTTTCCTACATATTGGCAACTTCATGGAACGAAGTTCCTTATGATTTTCTCCTGAACCCATCTGTCCTAATTGATTCTGCCTCACAGATCTTACTCAGACTGTTAAGTCTATCTTTGAGTAACCTCCCTCTGATACCACTTGAAAGAATTGGTTTCAAGATAACCTAAACACCTAGAGGGGGGGGGGGTGAATAGGTTCAATTCCTTTTTACTCTAAGGCAGAATATTAATTCAGTTAATCAAATAGAATCAAACAGATCTACTGCTACCACATCACAGAAATCACAATAACACACACAATCACAGATGGCACACAGTTTTATAATGGTTCCCCAAATGATGGGTACATCCACTTCCCCCTTCGCCTATCTATCAGTGTGCTAGATTCGGCCTAACTTCTTCCTTCCTTCTCATATCTACAGATCTTACAGCTCAGAACCCAGTCAAGGTTCCTACAACTCAGTGTGAGTCCACACTCCTACAACTCAGGCAATTAACCCCTACCTCAGCCTTCACCTAGGCCTACAACTTAGAGAATCAAATCTCCTACCTCAGGCACACAACCCTACCTCAGCCTTCCCAAGGCCTACAACTCAGAGATGTAAATCTCCTACCTCAGGCACTCAGCCCAACCGCAGTCTTTATAAATTAGGCTTACAACTCAGATCAATAATGATCTTAAAGAAAAATGATAAAAAAATAAGTTTTATCTTTCACCCAAGTTGAGAGATAATGGGTAGAAATATTTCTTGATCAGTTCTTGAAGAATCTGATTACACAGAAATCAACCTTTCTTTGGTTTCTTCAAAACTTCTTGAATCTGAACACAATAAGGTTGAATTTCTTGAAGATGATCTTCAATCAACTTCCTTCTTAAAATCCAGAACTTAATCTGAATTCTTCTTTGCAGATTAGTTTAGGATCTGCTCTTAAGAGACTAGTTTATGATAGTCTCTTTCTTCACTTGAATTGTTGGAGCTCTCTCTCTCTACAAATTCTTCTGAAGATATGTTGAAATTCTTCACTTAGATCCACTTGAAATCTCTGACTAGATTTTCTTGTGTATATTGGATCTTCTATTGTAATTGTGTTTCGTGTACTTCTTTTTTTGTTCTCTTTGTTCTTCTTCTTCAGTTGATAGAATCTGTTTTTATATAGACTTCATCCAAGGTTACTGGCTGATCCGGTTGTTAACCAACTTCTGACAGATCTGATAGTTGCAGTAGACTTGTTGGTTATGGCTGTTGTCATGTCTTCTACTCACTTCTTGAAACTTTGTCTCTGTCAGCAAAATGTCGAGTCTGAACTTCACATGTGTCGACACAAGTAGACTAAGTGTCGACACAATCCTTGGTGGTGTCGGCACAGCTCTCATGGTGTCGACACTGCTTCTTGACATAGCTTCTGTAAGAATGTGTCGACACAAGTCCTGTGTGTCGACCCAGTCACTTCTTGTCTTGACGCAATTAACTTAGAAGAAATTCTGGTGTGTGCGTCGACACAAGTCCTGTGTGTCGACACAGTTGATGTCGACTGAACTTTCTGTGTGTCGACACAAGTCCTGTGTGTCGACACAGTTGATGTTGACTGAGCTTTCTGTGTGTCGACACAAGTTCTGTGTGTCGACACAGTTGATGTCGACTGAACTTTCTGTGTGTCGACAGAAGTCCTGTGTGTCGACACAGCTTGTCCAAGTATCGACACAATTGACTACAGGTGTTGACACAGCTTTTCTCAAGTGTCGACACAAGTGTTCACAAGTGTCGACACAGCTTCTTCTGGTGTCGACTCAAGGACTTAGAAACTTTTCCTGTATATTCTTAACCTGCACGTATTGTAACGCCCCCGATTTTCCAGTGATTTATTTAATTTCTTATTTGACGTATTATGACGTCAGAGCGTTATGTTAGCGCGTGTTGGTCATGTGACGTTGTTAGAGCGTGCTCTTAGCTCTTTAGGTTCCCTGCATGGTTTAGTGATGCCTGGTAGCAAGATTCCCTAGCGAGCCGGAGTCTGTTTGGTGACTCGGTGGAGCCTCTTGGGGAATGCTTGTGTTTTGGCTTCGGGAGAAATTTGCCCGAGTTTTGTTCGTCGGATTTTGTTACTGACTTTCTCGTTAGCGCGTTTTGCGTTAGTTAGGTTTGACCGGCCAAATTTTGGGATTTGCGTCGGGAGTGGAAAATTTTACATTAGGAAATTAGATCGGCTAATTTTAGACTTGCTCGTCAAGTTTCGTCGCGTTCCGAGCATTTTTGGAGCCTCGGCGCGCGATTGAGGTTTGTATGTTTTCGCGTACGCCGTTAACTTTAGAAATTATTATCTCGAAAACGGTGCATCGGAATTCGATTTCGACTTCGCCGTTGGATTCGTAGCGTCGTCATTCGCCTACGGTGCGAATTTCGTTCGATTCGGCGCACGTTTGGCCCTCCGTAACGATTTAATGTTATATCATTTTTTTTAATAATTATAAATATTATTATTTTATATATATATAATATATAAAAAAAAAGAAGAATAAGGGGGAGAGGGAATCGGTGAGAATTGTTTACCATTCTCACCGAATCAGCCCCCCCCCCCCCTTTGTTTTTTATTATTATTAATATTATTATTTTAAGTATATATATAAAAAAAAGAGAAATAGGGGGAGAGGGAATCGGTGAGAATGATTCTCACCGATTCAGCCCCCCCTGCCTTTCCCGCCGAACCAACAGCAGCCCCCCCTTTTTTTGTTATGTAATAATTATATAATTATAATTATAATTATATTAAGTATATATATATATATAAGATTAAGAAGAAGCCTTTCTCCTTCCTCCGAACCAGCAGCCCCCCCTCCTGTGCGAAACAAAATTAGGCGAGTGCGGATCCTCTCGTTCGCGAATTTTCCGGCGGCCGCCACCGCCGATCCGGTGGACGGAATCTCGATCCGATCGCGGCGTTGGAAAGCTCTCGGCGAGAGCTTCGAGATCGCGATAAGCTTTTCCCGTTTCGGTGACCGTTTCGCCATAGATTTTTTTCGGCCCTAACCCCGGTTGTCCGTTTTTCGTAGATCTCGTCTCCGCGTGCCCCCTTTTGGACGGATCTATGTGGTGGAGTATTTTGGGTGGACGTTTTGAAGAACGATTTGAGGCAAGTGGATTTCTACCCTCTTGCGTGCTTCCATGGGTTGTGTTTCGCTTTGTTAATTCTCCTTGTCGTATAATACCGGAGTAGTATAGGTGAGATTAGAAATATTCCTAGGTTAGGGCTTGTAGTCGGCCTAAACTAGGAAGTTATCGGAATTTATTTTAGATTGAATTCGGCGGGTAGGGGGAAATAATTTGGCGGGTAGGGGGAAATAATTCGGCGGGTTTTGGTTGTAGAACTTGGTAGTTTCTAAGTGGTGTTGTCGGCTAGTTTTGGCGCCGAATCGTGGATCCTTAGCATGTGGTAGCTGGGTTTCTGAGGGAGTATGGTACCGGGGGAGTTCGAGCCGTGGACACCACCATTCCCTCCTTTGGACTTTTTGGGTTCCTGTAAGAGGTTGGAACTCTATGTGTGTGGACCCTGTGGCGGCCCCTTTAGTACTCTTGAGACACCTGGACCTGGTTGTTCGGTTGTGACTGTTCTTAGTCTCCGACACATGTTTGGAATTTGTGCCAGTGCTAACGATTTACAAGTTTAGGACTGTTAGTTCCTTTCATACTGTTCATTTGATGCATATTGGTTTCCTTTTTGTCTCTGCAGGCTTGAGCGGAGTTTTGTACGTTTTAGTACTTGATGCATTTCTCTCGCTTTACTGATTGTTATACTTACATTTTGTCCCTTTTTGAATTCTTTAGCTGAGATTTTCAGCATTTTCCCTTGCAGGGTTGGTAACCCCTTTTTCTTTCTGCTCTTTTCATTCGATTATTATCTGATGTTTCTTTGCCTCTTGTTTTATTATTTCTTGCTGAGGTGTTCTTCTTTTGAATGCCTCAGGTTCAGGTCTGTAGCCGGCTGAACGGCTAATTTCAGGAGATCTCTTGTGGACTGCGTTGTGGCAGTGTTTTCCTCACCTTTTGAGTTAGTTCTTTAGCTTTGTAGTAGTACAGACATGCATGCTCGCCAGCGAGTTCGTGTCAGGTTGTTGACGCTCGTTGGTGATTTTCCTTGGTGATACTAAGTCTTTGCTTAGCTGCTAGTTTACCTGTTTTGTGCTAGTTTCACTTGCTCTCTGGGAATGTTTTATGCTAGGTTGCTAGTTACTTTGAAACCTATAAAAAAAATTACTATATGTATTGCATGATCAGCATGCTTTGTAAAAGCTCAATCATTATTTTTCCAAATGCGTAAAAAGATTGTTTTCTTTATAAATATTATAAATTGAAATCTAGGGTTTTGCATAGTGTAAGTTGTCCTCTTAGGACACTTATGCGCTCTTTTAGGATGTTAAACATAAATGAAGTATTTTTCCGCTACGTATAAAAATAGTTTTCAAACCGTGGACTATCTGATCCACTGAGCCGAGGGATACGACCAATCAATTTAAAAATCAGTTTTCTATTCATTTTAACTTATGATTTGAAGGATTAGAGTGTTGCCTGAGCGTCAGCAGTTATCCCCTGCTTGACGTGGCATCACAGCTCGTAGTTATCTCGTGCTCTGATTTATTTATTAATTAGAAAAATGCGGGTTGTGACAGTTGGTATCAGAGGGAGGTTGCTTGACAAATTCTCGGACAACCTGTCCCTGTAAGTATTAGGTGTTTAGAGTCATATCATACACACACCGATATGTCATCAACACGTCTTGGCTGAAGCACGAACACTACACTCATAGCATGACATGAAGTATACGATGCATATTATGTAGTATGGGATGCATACTATGTGTTTGTATATGGATCCACCATAGGAGGCAACATGTGAGGGTTATGTAGTATGGGATGCATAACCTCAACACATGAATGCGACTAGCACATTTTCTTTTTTCGTTGCATGGAAATGTTATGTAGTATGGGATGCATAACATTTTCATGTGTATGCCGCTCATAACATGCATTAGGACCTTTTTTTAGAATGCATAGCACAATCATGCATAACATAACATTGCATAAGCACAACGTGCCAAGCTAAAGATTTGCAGGTTGACATGTGTACACACATAATTTTTGAGTCAAAAAGAATATAAATTCATGCATTCCCGATCTAGGCACAAGAGTTAGTGCGATGATAGTGAATCATCGTAGGATAAGCATAACATCATTATTGAAAATCCTAGAGCAAGTTAGCAGCATGAGCAAGTACTTAAGTATGTATTGTTTGTACTATGTTGTTTTGTTCTAGTGGGTGGGCTAGGTGTCTGATTAGTGTTTTGTTGTTCCATTAGAATGTCGAGGCATCCTTCGACAAGGTTGACTCCCCAATCGGAGTGAGAATCTTCAGGTGCGCAGAGCAGTGCAATGATAGAAGGTCTGCGACAAAGCAATGAAGCCATGTCAAAGCAAGTAGTGGATTTGCAGTCTCAGGTCCAGTCCTTGTTAGCAGTTGTGGCAGGGCAAATTCCGAGAGTTCAGGACCCTGTTGTGGGTCAAGCTATCCCTGTTCCCCCCGCTCCTCTGGTGCCTCCGGTCGTGGTGCCACCAGAGATGACCTTTATTTCTCAGTTTCAGCGACTTAGGCCTCCGACGTATGATGACAAGGCAGATTGCATGGTCTTAGATGATTGGATGATATCAATCGAGGAGATGTTCTCATACTCCGGGATCACTGATGATCAGAAAGTGATGTTAGCTGCATATCAGCTCAAAGGGTTGGCAAAGGGCTGGTGGCTGAGGGAGAAAGAAGGTCTGAAGGACGGGTGTTCCTGGGAGTCCTTTAAGGAGCTACTTCTGAGCAAGTTTCTGCCATCCGTCGAGAGGGACCGTCTGATGAATGATTTCCTGCACTTAAAGCAGAGGCAGCTCACGGTTAGTGAGTATGAAATCAAGTTTAGTAAGCTAAGCCGATTTGCCCCAGACTTGGTGAGTTCCGATGAAAATAGAAGCAAGCGATTTCTGGCTGGGCTAAGGAGTGACGTCCAGCAATTAGCAAGTGCCTATGCGACCTCAAGTTATGCTGGTATGGTGGAAGCTGCCTTAAAGGTAGAGGCAATTGATAACGCCATGAATCGAGGTCAACAACTGAGAAAAGATAAAAGAAAGTCTGATGAGGGTAAGAGTACTCAGGTCCCTGACGCTGCTCCGAGGAAGAGAAACAAAGAGGTATGCAGTTTCTGTGGCCGACCGGGCCATCCATTGGAAAGGTGCTATCAAAGATTAGGAGCTCGGAAGAAAGAGCAGATTCATGCGATCCAAGGTATCCCAAAGAAAGACTTGCTTTGTTCTGTATGCAAGAAGCCGGGGCATGATGCTGCCCATTGCTGGAAGAAGGCGAGAAGTTGTATCTTGTGCGGTCAAGAGGGTCATCTCAAGTATCAGTGCCCGCAAGCTCAGCTTACTCTGCAGCCAGTTCCTCTTCAGGCCTTGCCGCCACCGCTGCGAGTGGACAAGGGAAAAGGAAAGTTGAACGTGGTCTCTATGGAGGAAGCTCAGGCGTCCAAGCAAGTGATATCAGGTTAGATTCTCCCCTAGTTTTAATGTTTAGCTCATAGTTATAGTTTTGAGCGTTCGTTTCTTTAGTCGCGTGTGCAATTTTATAGGACGATTTAAGGTAAACAACCGCTGGGCGCGTGTTCTGTTCGATTCCAGCGCTACCCACTCATTTGTGGCTAGGGCCTTCGTAGAGCGTTACCGTTTGGATCTCGATCGTGTTGGTGATGCGTTCTGTGTCAAGTTTCCTTCAGGTGAATCTATAGTTTCGGATCAGGGTATTCAGAGTTGTCCGATTTTACTAGGCGATTTCGATTTCTGATTTGAAGCTGTTGGATCTGGAAGACTTCGATGTGATCCTAGGCATGGACTGCTTGTCCAGATATGATGCTGTGATCCAATGCAAGGGTAAGCGATTGGACTTTAGGATGGACAACGGTCAGCCCGGGAGTGTTTACGGTTATCCGCGCCAGGATTCTCCGACTATATCAGCGGTATGTGCTCGGAAGCTTGTAGATTTCGGATGTTTTGCTTGTTTGGTTTTTGTTTTAGAAACCAAGGTTAGTTTGCCGTGTTTGGAGGAGATCCCGGTGGTTCGTGATTTTTCTGATGTCTTTCCAGCTAATCTTCCTGGTCTCCCGCCTGATCGAGACGTGGAGCTTGTTATAGATTTGGAGCCGGGTACACGTCCTATTGCCAAGGCGCCTTACCGGATGGCCCCACGCGAACTGGAGGAGTTGCGTATCCAGTTAGACGAGTTGCTTGAGAACGGATTTATAAGGCCGAGTTCTTCGCCTTGGGGTGCTCCCGTTTTGTTCGTCAAGAAAAAAGATGGATCGATGAGGTTGTGCATCGATTATAGAGAGCTAAATAAGGTAACGATCAAGAATAGGTATCCGTTGCCGAGGATAGATGATTTGTTTGATCAACTGCGAGGCAGCGCCGTGTTCTCTAAGATTGACCTTCGTTCGGGCTACCACTAGTTAAGGATCCGTGAATCAGATATCCCGCGGACTGCCTTCCGTTCCAGACATGGTCATTTTGAATTTTTGGTGATGTCGTTTGGTTTGACCAACGCACCTTCTGCTTTCATGGACATGATGAACACTTCAAGGACTTTCTGGACAAGTTTGTAGTCGTATTTATAGATGATGTGTTGGTGTATTCACGCAATGTTGAGGAGCATGACCAACATTTGCGTCTAGTTTTATCCGCCTTGAGGGATCATAAGTTGTTCGCCAAGCTAAGTAAATGCGAGTTCTGGTTGCCTCAGGTTTCTTTCCTGGGTCATGTGGTTAACAAGAACGGAATCTCTGTCGACCCAGAAAAGATAGCCGCAGTTATGGAATGGACGAGGCCTGCCATACCCAAAGAAATAAGAAGCTTCCTAGGGTTGGCTGGCTACTATAGAAGATTTGTAGAGGGTTTCTCTACATTATCTACGCCATTGACCAAATTGACGCAGAAGAATGCAGCATTTGTGTGGAGCGATAAGTGCGAAGAAGCGTTCCAAGAGCTAAAGAATAGACTGTGCACTGCTCCGATATTGACATTGCCTACGGAAGGATTAGACTATGTCGTTTACGTGGACGCATCCCACGTGGGTCTTGGTTGTGTGCTGATGCAAGAAGGAAAAGTGATTGCGTATGGGTCAAGACAGCTTAAGATTCATGAAAGGAACTACCCTACGCATGACTTGGAATTCGCAGCAGTTATTTATACATTGAAATTATGGAGACACTTGTTGTATGGCGCGCAGTGCAAGATTTATACAGATCATAAGAGTTTGAAGTACGTCTTCACTCAAAAGGAGTTGAACTTGCGACAGCGCAGATGGTTAGAGTCTGTGGCTGATTATGAAGTGGAGATCCTATACCATCCGGGTAAGGCTAACGTGGTAGCCGACGCCTTAAGCAGGAAGACAGGGAAAATTTTCAATCTCTCCACTGAGTTGTTAGTAGAAGAGTTCCTTTTAATGGATATTTCAGTTGGTAGATGTGACTCGCCAAGCAGTTTGGAAGTGTCTGAGCCTTCATGGATTTCTCTTACGAGGCTTCATCAAAAGGACGATCCTGATCTACTGCACCTTCATAATAGAACTGAGGAGGGGGAGCTGCCTGACTTTTCGATCGATGACGCGTGTACTCTAAAGTACCGGGGTAGATTTTGCGTCCCCAATTTTTGAGATATTAGAGTTAAGTTGTGCAGGGAGGCACACGGTTCAAGTGTGGCCTACTATCCAGGGTCTACAAAAATGTATAAGGACTTGAAACAGATTGCCTGGTCGATTGGGATGAAGGGTGACATTGCAAAATTTGTGACAGAATGTTTTACGTGCAAAAGAGTTAAGGCTGATCATGGAAGGCCTGGTGGAAAGTTAGCGCCTTTAGAGATTCCAACTTGGAAGTGGGAGAGTATCTCAATGGATTTCATTACTGGTTTGTCGAGATCTCCCCGAGGGCATGACTCTATTTATGTGATTGTTGACAGATTAACAAAGTGTGCGCACTTCGTACCCTTTCAGATTGGTTACTCGATGAAAAAGATAGCGGAACTATATTTGAATGAAGTTATCAGGTTACATGAAGTACCCGTAAGTATAGTATCAGATCGAGACCCCAGGTTTACGTCTTGTTTCTGGAAGAGCCTTCAAGAAGGATTGGGAACTGACTTGAGATATTCTACCGCATATCATCCACAGACCAATGGTCAAACGGAGCGTGTTAATCAGATTGTGGAAGATATGATCCGTTGTTATATATTAGACCACGGAGGAGCGTGGGATGAACGCTTGAGGTTGATGGAGTTCGCATACAATAACAGTTATCAAGAGAGTCTGCAAATGGCTCCTTTCGAAGCGCTATATGGAAGACGATGCAGAACTCCTCTATTTTGGGCTGAGGTTGGTGAGAGCCGATGTTAGGTCCAGATGCCTTAGAAGAAATGGAAGTCTCTGTAAAGCTTATTCGAGAGAAGCTTCGAATAGCTCAAGAGCGATACGAGAAGAACGCCAATCGGCGTAGGTCCGTTTTGGAATTTTCTGTGGGGGACATGGTATTCCTTAAGGTTTCCCCGATGGTTGGAGTGAAGAGGTTCGGTAAGAACCATAAGTTGGACCCAAGGTATGTGAGACCATTTGAAATTGTGGAGCGGATCGGTGTGTCAGCCTACAAGTTGAAATTGCCCGCAAATTTTCCTGGCGTGCACAATGTTTTTCACGTGAGCCAACTGCGGAGGTGCGTGCTAAGTGACAGACAAGTTCTGGATGCAGTGCCCCAGTTGGAGCCTAACCTTTCCTACGTGGAAGATCCTATTCGTGTTTTGGATGTGCAAGATCGAGTGTTGCGAAGAAAGACAATACCGATGGTAAAGATTCTGTGGAGAAACCAAGACGTGGAGAACGCGACTTGGGAGTTAGAGTCAGCTATGAGGGAGGCGCATCCTCATTTGTTCTCCTAGCTGTGCTCGGTAAGCATTCGATAACCCTTGGTTATTTTCTTTTCCTTCTATGGTAGAAGTGTTTTAAGCGTAAAGTTTCGGGACGAAACTTTTTTTAGGGGGAGTGACTGTAACGCCCCCGATTTTCCAGTGATTAATTTAATTTCTTATTTGACGTATTATGACGTCAGAGCGTTATGTTAGTGCGTGTTGGTCATGTGACGTTGTTAGAGCGTGCTCTTAGCTCTTTAGGTTCCCTGCGTGGCTTGGTGATGCCTGGTAGCAAGATTCCCTAGCGAGCCGGAGTCTGTTTGGTGACTCGGTGGAGCCTCTTGGGGAATGCTTGTGTTTTGGCTTCGGGAGAAATTTGCCCGAGTTTTGTTCGTCGGATTTTGTTACCGACTTTGTCGTTAGCGTGTTTTGCGTTCGTTAGGTTTGACCGGCCAAATTTTGGGATTTGCGTCGGGAGTGGAAAATTTTACATTAGGAAATTAGATCGGCTAATTTTAGACTTGCTCGTCAAGTTTCGTCGCGTTCCGAGCATTTTTGGAGCCTCGGCGCGCGATTGAAGTTTGTATGTTTTCGCGTACGCCGTTAACTTTAGAAATTATTATCTCGAAAACGGTGCGTCGGAATTCGATTTTGACTTCGCTGTTGGATTCGTAGCGTCATCATTGGCCTATGGTGCGAATTTCGTTCGATTCGGCGCGCGTTTGGCCCTCCTTAATGATTTAATGTTATATCATTTTTTTTAATAATTATAAATATTATTATTTTATATATATATAATATAAAAAAAAAGAAGAATAAGGGGGAGAGGGAATCAGTGAGAATGGTTTACCATTCTCACCGAATGAGCCCCCCCTTTGTTTTATATTATTATTAATATTATTATTTTAAGTATATATATATAAAAAAAAAGAGAAATAGGGGGAGAGGGAATCAGTGAGAATGATTCTCACCGATTCAGCCCCCCCTTGCCTTTCCCGCCGAACCAACAGCAGCACCCCCTTTTTTTGTTATATAATAATTATATAATTATAATTATAATTATATTAAGTATATATATATATAAGATTAAGAAGAAGCCTTTCTCCTTCCTCCGAACCAGCAGCCCCCCCTCCTGTGCGAAACAAAATTAGGCGAGTGCGGATCCTCTCGTTCGCGAATCTTCCGGCGGCCGCCACGGCCGATCCGGTGGACGGAATCTCGATCCGATCGCGGCGTTGGAAAGCTCGCGGCGAGAGCTTCGAGATCGCGGTAAGCTTTTCCCGTTTCGGTGACCGTTTCGCCATAGTTTCTTTTCGGCCCTAACCCCGGTTGTCCGTTTTTCGTAGATCTCGTCTCCGCGTGCCCCCTTTTGGACGGATCTACGTGGTGGAGTATTTTGGGTGGACGTTTTCAAGAACGATTTGAGGCAAGTGGATTTCTCCCCTCTTGCGTGCTTCCATGGGTTGTGTTTCGCTTTGTTAATTCTCCTTGTCGTAGAATACCGGAGTAGTATAGGTGAGATTAGAAATATTCCTAGGTTAGGGCTTGTAGTCGGCCTAAACTAGGAAGTTATCGTAATTTATTTTAGATTGAATTCGGCGGGTAGGGGGAAATAATTCGGCGGGTAGGGGGAAATAATTCGGCGGGTTTTGGTTGTAGAACTTGGTAGTTTCTAAGTGGTGTTGTCGGCTAGTTTTGGCGCCGAATCGTGGATCCTTAGCATGTGGTAGCTGGGTTTCTGAGGGAGTATGGTACCGGGGGAGTTCGAGCCGTGGCCACCACCATTCCCTCCTTTGGACATTTTGGGTTCCTGTAAGAGGTTGGAACTCTATGTGTGTGGACCCTGTGGCGGCCCCTTTAGTACTCTTGAGACACCTGGACCTGGTTGTTCGGTTGTGACTGTTCTTAGTCTCCGACACAGGTTTGGGATTTGTGTCAGTGCTAACGATTAACAAGTTTAGGACTGTTAGTTCCTTTCATACTGTTCATTTGATGCATATTGGTTTCCTTTTTGTCTCTGCAGGCTTGAGCGGAGTTTGGTACGTTTTAGTACTTGATGCATTTCTCTCGCTTTACTGATTGTTATACTTACATTTTGTCTCTTTTTGGATTCTTTAGCTGAGATTTTCAGCATTTTCCCTTGCAGGGTTGGTAACCCCTTTTTCTTTCTGCTCTTTTCATTCGATTATTATCTGATGTTTCTTTGCCTCTTGTTTTATTATTTCTTGCTGAGGTGTTCTTCTTTTGAATGCCTCAGGTTCAGGTCTGTAGCCGGCTGAACGGCTAATTTCAGGAGTTCCCTTGTGGACTGCGTTGTGGCAGTGTTTTCCTCACCTGTTGAGGTAGTTCTTTAGCTTTGTAGTAGTACAAACATGCATGCTCGCCATCGAGTTCGTGTCAGGTTGTTGACGCTCGTTGGTGATTTTCCTTGGTGATACTAAGTCTTTGCTTTGCTGCTAGTTTACCTGTTTTGTGGTAGTTTCACTTGCTCTCTGGGAATGTTTTATGCTAGGTTTCTAGTTACTTTGAAACCTATAAAAAAAATTACTATATGTATTGCATGATCAGCATGTTTTGTAAAAGCTCAATCATTATTTTTCCAAATGCGTAAAAAGATTGTTTTCTTTATAAATATTATAAATTGAAATCTAGGGTCTTGCATAGTGTAAGTTGTCCTCTTAGGACACTTATGTACTCTTTTAGGATGTTAAACATAAATGAAGTATTTTTTCCGCTACGTAAAAAAATAGTTTTCAAACAGTGGACTATCTGATCCACTGAGCCGATGGATACGACCAATCAATTTAAAAATCAGTTTTCTATTCATTTTAACTTATGATTTGAAGGATTAGAGTGTTGCCTGAGCGTCAGCAGTTATCCCCTACTTGACGTGGAATCACAGCTCGTAGTTATCTCGTGCTCTGATTTATTTATTAATGAGAAAAATGCTGGTTGTGACACGTATAAACTCAAAACAACATTAAATAAACCTTGATGAATATCATTGAGCTAAGTTAGGCTTCTCTAAATCTGGTACATATTTTCCAATGTACCCAACGGGGGCAGATTCTGTGAGAGACTCAATGTCTGCAAACTTGCCTTTAGTTGATTAACAACTTTAGGGCTTATTGGGGAAGTATAGCAAACTATAGTCTTAGATTGCTCTGGGCAAACTTCTGGAAGAAAATTCAGATAAGCTGTATCAAAAGAGTTCAATAAATAAAAAAAATCAACTATGGGATTGATAATACAATCACCAACAGTTATAATCTCTAGAATTACTACTGCTATATCTATACAGACCATTTCAGTATGAACTATGTTGCTGTAACTGCTGCAACTGTTGGAACTGCCGCTGCTAGACCTGTTGCTGTTGGAGCTGCTTCATCATACAGCATCTCCCCCTACCTGGTTTCAATGGAAATAGGAACCAGACCCCTAGAAGAAGAAGGGACGGAGGAGGCAACAAGGAGGGAAGGAAGAGATGAGATGGAGGAAGCAAGAGGTGTGATTGTCTCCGCAATGAGTTGCCTGATGACTGAAGTGATGTGATATGGGAGGGTGACAATGGAAGAAAAATCCATATCCATGAAATCAGGAGGAGATTGAGTGGATACAGATGGATGAAGGGGAGGAATGACATTAGGTGGAATAACATCTTGCATGATGTCATCTTGAGAAGGTGATGCAAAAGGAGATGGAACAGGAGTGGAGATGTCATGTTAAGGTGAATTTGGTGTAGATGGTAAGGAGGTTAGAAAATCAAATGTGGGGGATGACATGAATGTATGAGGATGTGTGTCAGTAAGATGAGGTGGTAATGGAGATGGAGGTGGTGTGATGTGTTCTGGAGATGTAGTGGGAGTTTGTTGATGCATTTGTGAGGCGGGTGAAGGAATGCTGGTAGAAGGGGGATTATCTTCTAAAGGTGTAGTTAGTGTTGGATGAGGTGGTGACTGAGGAGATGAAAGAGTTGTTGTTGGAAGAAGTGTTGTTGAAGGAGGAGGTGGAATGGAAACTTCTTCTATAGGTTGGGAAGTGGTTGGTACAGCCCTTGTGCTCTCAGAAGCTATGGAAGAGGAGGAAGCCCTGGATGGCTTTGGGATTGTCATCTCCCACCTTCCAAACAAGGCATATGTTAGCCTTTTGGAAGCATTAATGAATATGGTCTGGGTGAACAGGGATTCAGCTGCCTTTTCCTGTAGGAAAATGCCCAGAATTCTTACAAAACATACTTCTTTCTTACTATTCTTCTTCTGTATCAGGTCAAACAGAATCCTTGACCAATTTACTGGTTTCTTATTTAGTACTGCGCACATTACCAGAAATTGTTGCCTGGTAATATAGTCATGAGCAGTATGCTTTCCTAGCAATACCTTGCCCACTACATCAGCTAAGAATTTGTATTCAGAAGATAAATATTTCTTTAGTAACTTATTAGGGTTCTCTCCAACATGACCCATTTTATTCAGCATGTCCTCAAACTCAGAACTATCAATCTCTATATCTTCTTCACCATTTATTAGACCAAAAATTTCAGTTAAGATTGCTGGATTTAAAGAAACCAGGTTACCAGATATTGTGCCTGTCATTGTGTCGCCGTCTGGAGTTGAGGAGGTGAACACACATTCTCTTATTTCAGTAGCAGCGATCTTTATTCTGGTTATCATGAAGTTTTTCAGGTGTTGTTCCTCAAATATTTTCAGTATATCCAGGAAGATTTGATCGGAATGTTGGAATGATTCAAAATCTATGTCGAATCACATGGCGAACTTCATTGCCGCTAGAGATCTCATCGGAATTGCCATGGATCGCCAGTATAAGGAAACAAAAAGATCAAGTGCAAGGGGAACAGAAAGCGCGCGATGGAGCTCGAAGAAAACCTAGTTATATGGTTTTCAGAATATGAAGCGGCAGACTCCATCTTGCGAAATAAACTAAATTCTTCGATCTGAGTTCGACAAAATATTTTATTGACAAAAGAGTTCGTCGATCTCAGTCTGAAGAAGGGAAAACATTTCATCTTGCTCAGGTTCACGAAAAAATTTTGAAGTAATATTGCTGATCTCCGTTCGACCAATAGAACTTCACACAGAGAGTTCGTCGATCGCAGGTCGACGAATTCTCTCAAGAACTTTTCTCAGTTCGTCGAGCTCTGTTCAACGAATTGTGGCAAATTCTTCGACCATAGACAGAAAGTTAAATTAATGCATCTCCATTTATCAGGCCTAGCTTATTCATAAAGAATAGATGTTTCTTCTCATCCAAGGTTTTGGTGAAGATATCTACCTTTTGCAAATTAGTAGAGACAAAGGTGAGATTAATTTTCTTTTTGTCAACACACTCTCTAATGAAATGATGTTTTACATCTATATGCTTAGTTTAATGCACTGGATTCTGTGCAATAGATATTGCACATGTATTATTACAAAGTAGAGTTGAATTATTTAAGTTGACACCATAATCTAGGAGTTGGTTCTGAATCCACAGCATCTGTGAACAACAACTGACAACTGCAATATACTCAGCTTCTGATGTTGAAGTAGACACAGATGTTTGCTTCTTGTAAAATCAAGACACTAGCCTATCACTAAGGAACTGACATGTCCCTGATGTTCTCTTTCTATCCACTCTACATCTAGCAAAGTCAGCATCAAAGTATCTAGTTAAAATTCTGACTTAGTTGGATACCAGAGTCCTAAATTAGGGTCACTCTTTATATATCTCAAAATCATTTTTAATAAAATAAGATGGGATTTTTTAGGGTTCACCTAGAACCTAGTACAAAGACATGCATCCAACATAATGTCTGGTCTACTTGCTGTAAGATATAACAGGGACCCAATAATGACCCTATTTAATTTCTGATCTACAAGTTTCCCTTGTTCATCAGAATCAATCACAACATTTGTAGCCATAGGCGTTTTCTTAGCTGAAGCATCATCCATCCCAAACCTTTTAATTAGCTCCTTAGTATATTTGGATTGGGATAAGAAGATGTCATCAGGTGACTTCTTCACTTGGAGACTAAGGAAGCAGGAGAGCTCACCCATGCTACTCATTTCAAACTTGGAATGCATAAGGTTGGAGAATGTTTTGCATAGTTTGGAAAATGTAGAACCAAATATAATGTCATCTACATATATTTGTACTAATAAGATTTTATCATGATGATGCTTGATAAATAAAGTCCTATCTACTAACCTCTAAAAAAATTATGCTCTAAGAGAAAGCTAGCTAAGGTTTCATACCAAGCTCTTGGAGCTTGCTTTAGACCATAGATAGCCTTATGCAATTTAAAAACATAAGAGGGATGAGTAGGAGAAATAAAACCTGGTGGTTGTTCTACATATACCTCTTCTTTGAGTTCAACATTTAGGAGTGCACTCTTGACATCCATTTGGTATACTGTTAACTTCTTGTAGGTTGCATAAGCTAAGAATATCCTTATTGCTTCTATCCTTGTAACAAGAGCAAATGTTTGGTCATAATCTATGACTTCCTCTTATTTATATCCTTGAGCAACTAATCTTGCCTTGTTCCTTATAATAATACCTTGAGCATCTAGTTTGTTTCTAAATACCCATTTAGTTCCAATGACTGGGTAGTCTTTGGGTCTTGGAACTAAATCCAAAACTCTACATCTTTCAAATTGGTTGAGCTCCTCTTACATTGCGCGCAATGATCCAGTGTGGATCTTGCTCAACATCTTTAATGGATTGGGGCTCAGTTTGAGATATGAAGCAGGCATGCAAAATGTCCTGGTGGAGTTGATGCCTTGACTGCACACCCACTGATATGTCTCCAATCACATGAGATACAGGGTGATCTCTAATTGTGAATAATTTAGTATGAGGAGTTGGTTGAGCGACAACTTGGGGAATTAATTCCTCTTATGGAATTATAGCCGTTGTTGGCTCTTCACTGAGTTCAGTGTCTTCATCTTCACTATCTTCAATAACATGTGGAGAAGGATGTGCAACAACCTCATTGGTGAGGGTCAATTTATCCAACTTCTCACACAGATGTGGTTCCTGCATGTTCTCACTGGTAGAAGAAATCTTCTCTTTGTAAAACATGTTAGTCTCATCAAAAGAAATATGAATGGACTCTTTTATTTTCATAGTTGATTTATTATAAACCCTATAAGCCTTGCTTACTTGGGAATATCCAAGAAAAATTCCTATTTCAGCCTTGGCTTCAGACTTTCTAATGTGTTTCTTATTGTTGTTATGAATGTAACAAATGCAACCAAAGATTCTAAAATAATCTACTTTAGGTTTCTTCCCTTTGAGTAGTTCATAGGGGCTCTTGCCATTAAGTTTGTGTATCAAACTTCTATTCAGTACATAGTTTGATGTGCTCACAGCCTCTGCACGAAAGGATAGGGGAAAGTGAGCATTTGCAAGTAATGTGCTCGCAGGTTCAATCAGTGTTCTATTTTTCCTTTCATCTACCTCATTTTGTTGAGAAGTTCTAGGAATAGAGAAGCATTGCCTAATACCTTCCTTCTCACAGAATTCTTGCATGGGAAGAGACTCAAACTCAGTACCATGATCACTTCTAAATAATGCAACTGGAGTAGAGTACTCAATCATTATGCTTTTAAGAAAATCTGTAAGAACCTTGAAGTTATCTGACTTGTTTCTCAAGAAGAACACCCAAGTGAAGCTCGAGAAGTCATCAAAAACTACTAAGTTATAAGACTTCCCTCGTAGGCTCTGTACAGTAATGTGTCCAAAGAGATCCATGTGTAGTAAATACAGAATCCTAGGTGAATCACTCTTATTAACTGACTTAAAACTATTTTTAGTTTGCTTGCCTAATTGACAAGCCCTGCAAAGGCTTTACTTCTTTTAGGGGTAAGAAGGCAATCCTCTAACAAGGTTGTCCCTAGAGAGTTTAGCAATGTTTTTCAGCTTTACATGTCCTAATCTCCTATGCTAAAGATCATTATTATTACTAGTTTGGTTAAACAGACATATTTCTTATTTATCTGACTTAAAATTAACTACATAGATATTTTCTACTTTAGTACTAGTTAATACTATTTGGTTATCTATATAAGTAATAATACAAGAAGATTTGTTAAATGATACTTGAAACCTTTCATCACATAATTGACTTATGGATATAAGATTGTGCTTCAGTCCACTTACATAAGCTACATTCCTGAAGGTGACTGCTCCAATTTTGACCTTTCCATATCCTTCAGTCTGGCCACAATTTGAATCACCAAATATTACTTTGGGTCCTAGATTAGACTTGTAGTTGATTAAGTTATCCTTATTTCCAGTCATATGCTTTGAACAGCCACTATCCAGATAACACTGTTGCTCTATGGTGGGATAGTTTTTCACCTGCAATAAAACAGATTAGTTATTCTTGACCCAAGTTACATTGGGTCCTTGTTTATTTACATAATTAAAGTTGGAAATGTAATAATATTTTGGTTGATTTTTATAACCTAAGGGATGAAATCTTCTAGGTGGAATTATCCTCTAGGTGAATGGATTATCATATTGTCTTGGTTGATTAAATGTTCTGCATGAATTAATGTTTCTGTTATAATGAACTGGGTTGACGAATTCTGGTAAGTTCGTCGATCTGAGTTCGACGAATGGGGATGAGTTCGTCGACCACCAATCAGAGAATGAAATTATTCATTCTCTAGGCCCCAAAATCATCGATCTCGGGTCGACGAACCATAGTGGTTACATCGATCGTAGTTCAATGAATAATTATAATGAAAGTTTGCGTTCAGAGCATGTCGACTTGAGTTCGATGAACTGTAAGCAGTTCGTCGATCTGAGTTCGACGAAAACTATTGAATATAGTTTTTATATTATTTTTTATTTTTCTTTCTCTTTTTCTTGGTCTTTTGAGTGATTTCAGTTGGTTGATTATCTTCATTTAGCTCTTCTTTACCCTTTTCTGCGATAAATTTTATTGGTGTTGTTAAAATATTCTTCTGAATTAATGGTGGTTGGCTTGATGAAGCACCTAAGCCCTGTTTGCCATTAAGCCTTGCATTTACTGTGCTTGTGATGTCCATCAGCTTGATACTTCTCTCATTTAGGGTTTCTTCAAGTTTCCTTGCCTTGACAAATTAAGTTTTTAATGAGATGATTTGTTCTTTAGCTAGGGTTAATTCATCTTTTAATTTGGTATTTTCAGGAAGGAAGTTTTCTTGATTAGTCAATTTTTCTCTAAGATGTTTAATCTCTTTTTCAGAATTACTTAAATCAATGCATAAAGATTTAAATTCAGTTTTAAAATTTTCTGAATTGAAATCAAAGGAAGATAATACCTGATTTACCTCACACTCAGAAGGTTCTTCATTATCTGATTGCTCAGCTTCAGATATGCTGCTTGATGCATCGATGACCATCAAGCAAATCTCCTTTGCCTTAGCCTCTTCTTCACCTTCACTGAAGCTAGAAGATGAAGATTCATCTTCAGTTGCACTCCATGTTTTAGCCAAAAATCCTTTCTCCTAACTTTTATGCTTGTTGGAGGAGGGCTTGCTGTAATATTGCTTCCTGGGTTTCTTTTCTCTTCTTCTCTCCTTCTTTTGGTTCTCTGGACACTCTGATATAAAGTGTCCTAGCTTCCTGCAACTAAAGCAAACAACTTCTTTAGTTGGTGTCTTGTCATACCTTGGCTTGTCATCTTGCCTAGATGACTTTCTTCTGAAATCCTTCTTAGCCATTTTGTAAAATCTCTTGGCTAAGAGACTCAGAAGTTCTTCACTGGCTGTTGGAGCTTCTGATTCTTCTAAAGCTTTGAAAGCTATGTTTTGTTCCTTTCTTGTTGCTAAAGGAGTCTTCTACTCTGCATCTTCTCTTGTCTTTATGTGTTGTGCATATGACTTGAGCTTTCCAAGAAGAGATTCAGTGAAAATCTCATTAAGACTTCTGGCCTCCTTAATTGGCCATATTCTGGATCCCATGAGCTAGGGAAGCACAGGAGAATCTTGTTATTGACTTCTGTGAGGGTGATGTCCTTGTCTAAAGTCTTCAGCTCATTGATGATTGAGCTTAGTCTGTTGTACATGTCACTCACAGACTCAGATTTTCTTTCTTGAAATTTTCATACTGGGAGATGAGATTAGATCTCCTATCTTTTCTCTCATCTGCAGAACCAACAACCATCTGATTGAGAGAATCACAGATAGCTTTGGTTGATGTGCACTCAGCCACTTTCTGGAATATGTCATCTGACATTGTCTGTGCTAAGATGTTTATGGCCGTGGCATCTGCTATCTTGGCCTTCTTCTGTGCATCTGTCCACTCAGGTGGTGGAACAACATGTGTGCTAGAAGTTGCAGTAGTGGTAGCCATAGGAGCTGGTGGTCCTGTCAAAATAGAATTGTATATGTCTTCATCAATAAAGTTCATATAAAGCCTAATTCTTGCCTTCCGGATAGCAAACTTATACAAGTTGCAAACTGGAGGTCTGTTGCTTGCATAATCTTTGTTATGTGCTATGATATGAAATAAATAGAAAAACTAAGAGAAAAGAAAATTAGATCTAACTTTGATCTTTTGGTTCAAGTGTTAGCTTGTACAACCAAATGAACACCCCTCTAATACTAATTGAAAGATATAGTATACCTTTGATACCAATAGAAAGATAGGAGAAAGATCTGATTACTCTAGAGGGGGGGGGGGGGTAAATAGAGTAACTTAAAACTTTTTATTGTTTTAAAATTTATCAGAGTAAAATAGGTGATAATAATAGTAGTATAAAAAGAAATGCAACCTAAGCAAATCTATCACAACACATCAAGAACGGAAAGAGAATGATCACACACACACAACACAAGAATTTTATAGTGGTTCCCCAAACTGGGTACATACACTCTTCTACCACCCTAGTAGGAATCCACTATTAGGTTTTTCATCAGGTGACTACCACCAAAAGATATATTTAAAGGGAGATCTCACAACCCTTTAGTGTTTTGATCAGGTGCCCAAAAATCAAGAATAAACTTTTGAAGGGAGTTAATAAACTCTTTTACAGGAGGTTGAGAGAGTTGATGGTGTCTTCTCTTTTCTCTATACAACAGAGAAGACTTGTGAACAACTGTCATCAAAGCTCCTTCTGAAATAAGAATGGTTCAGAAAGCTTGGAGCCTTGCTCAGGGTGTAAGTCTTCAGCCTTGTCTTGAAGTGAACCAGGAACTTTCTGACTGATTTAGAGTTGTTGTCCTTGAATGTTCCAGGAGTAGAAGTTGAAGAAGGATTCTTGATATTGATGGTTGTTCTCTTCTTCAATCTTCACAAAGATCAAGGGGAAAACAGAATGTTTTCAGTACACTTAGAAGAAGCAGATATTCTTTTGTATTTTCTGTCTCTCTTCTCTATATTCTCTTGTGTCACTACTGCTTGTCTGATGTCGAGACTCTTTTATTCTACTGTCTGAAAAAAGAAAAATCTCTTTTATATTCTGCTATCAAAATTCTCCTTTGAAATTTGAATTCCAAGCATTGATTGCTGATTGATTATGGAGAATTAAACGGCTAGAATATCTTCTTTAATGAGTTTTCCCAACTGTCCCAATAAATTAAGCAAGTAATTAATCTTGATGAATAGCATAATTAATACTGCCAATAACGGCTATATTCAGGAGAATATGAGCATTAATTACTCAGGAAATCACTGCTAAGAAATATAATAAATAAGGACAGAATAAGCAAAACTTCCAAGTCTGGCTTGGGATAAAATTCGTCGAGCTCTGAACAGAATTCATCTACTGGAGTTCCAAGTTCGTCGAGCTGATAAATCCTGTTTGTCGACCAGAGCTCAGCGAATTGCATTCTAGAAATAACTAGGCAATTCTGCGCACTAAGTTCGTCGAAGAAAGAGTCTGTCTTCATCGAGCAGAGAATCTATCTAATTGAAGAGATCGTCGACCTGAGTTTGAATATCGTCGAGCTCTACTCAGAGAATTAACTCTGAGTTCATCAATCTCCGATCGACGATCGTCGAGCTGAGTTCGAAGAATTTCGAACTGATAATTTTAACTTTGAATTCTTCTAAGTCTGGGTCTATTGAAGTCCTCTGCTGGCTAGTCCATAAAGGTTGAACCTAATGACTTAGCCTTAACTCTAGAACTCATAGACTTGACCCTGGCTATATAAGGTGGGCCAACTCATCCTAATTAGTGAACCTAGCCCAATTCCAAACTAGAGATCCAATAGATATGTTTTGAACTGAAGGAGATGAAAATAGATATGAAGGATGTGCGAGTATTGCGGGACTTTCCCAAGGTATTTCCTGAGAAATTTCCAGGATTACCCCTGCATAGAGAGGTGGATTTTCAAATTAAGCTAGTGTCGGGTGTCAAGCCCGTCTCCAGGACACCTTACCGAATGGCCCTGAAGGAACTGGCAGAGTTTAGAGTTCAGTTGCAGGAACTAGTGGAATCAGGGTTTGTTCGCCCCAGCTCATCACCTTGGGGAGCCCTTTTTCTGTTCGTTAAGAATATGGATGGAACCTTGCGATTATGCATACACTATCCGGAGCTCAATCGACTGATGGTGCGGAACACTTATCCGCTACCCCAGATAGACGAGTTGTACGATCAATTGGTAGGAGCGCATTGGTTTTCCAAGTTGGATTTGCGCTCAGGGTATTATCAGTTGAGGATATAAGAGGAGGACATTCAAAAAATAGCTTTCATCTCAAGGAACGGTTTGTACGAGTTCACCGTGATGCCGTTTGGGCTCACAAATGCCCCTTGAGCTTTCATGAGTTTGATGAACATGGTGTTCGTGCACTATCTAGATATGTTCGTCATCGTTTTCATCGATGAAATTTTGGTCTACTCAAAGACAGAGGAAGAGCATGTAGAACATCTGACCTTGGTACTGAGGAAGCTAAAAGAGCACGCCTTGTTTGCCAAGTTCAGTAAGTGCGAATTCTGGCTCCAAGATGTTGCCTTCTTGGGCTATGTGATCAGTGGGGCTAGACTAGTGCTGGATCCGGCGAAAGTGCATGCAGTGAGGGTGTGGTCGCCCTTGAAGGCAGCGGTCGATGTACGGAGTTTTGTTGAACTTGTCGGGTATTATCGCAAGTTTGTAAAAGGGTTCTCAAAGATTGCCCTTCCTCTTACTACCCTGATGAAGAAAGGTGTGTCATATGAGTGGACACCCCAGTGCGAAGCTGCGTTCGAAGAACTGAAAGATAGACTTACCCCAGCCCCCATCCTAGCACTTCCGTCTGGGAAGGAAGGATTTCAAGTGTACACGGATGCATCTTATCAAGGGATGGGAGCGTACTGATGCAGCACGGTCATGTAATTATTTATGCCTCAAGGCAACTGAAGAAGCATGAACTCAACTATCCAATTAACGATTTAGAATTGCGGGCCGTAGTATTCGCCGTGAAAGTTTGGAGACACTACCTATATGGAGTCCATTGCGAGATATTTTCGGAACACAAAAATCTAAAGTATGTTCACACTCAGAAGGAACTAAATTAGAGGCAGTGACTCTCGTTGGCGTTTTTGTGCTTTTATGAGTTCACCTTGAAACTACCACCCTAGAATAGTAAACTCGGTGTCTGATGCATTTAGAAGAGAAGTACCGGACCCGAGCCTAGAGTCTCGGTTGATGAGTATGGAATTAGCTCGAATGCTCGAGGAAATGGAGATCAATTTGGCCTATAAAGTCCCTTTGGAAAAGTATACGGAGTACTTGGCGACCATGAGTATAGTTTGTGATATTTGGGATCGAATCCGGGCGGAGGAAGGAAAAAATGCTACTCTGGCCCATGTGATTAAGTCAGTTGAGGGTGGATCCACTAAAGAGTATACACTAAAAGACAGCCTCATTTATTTTTGAGGTCGGCTCTACATTCCCAAAGGCGGTAAAATTCAGGAAGATATCTTGAGAGAGGCACATTGCACTCAATATTCAGTACATCATGGGGTCGCCAAGATGTACGCCAACTTGCGTAAGACAATGTGTTGGCTGGGAATGAAGAAAGACGTCAGATATTTTGTTACACATTGCGAGGCCTGTCAAAGGGTGATGGAGGAATGCAAGAGCCTCGGTGGATTATTACAATAATTTCCCATCCCCGAGTGGAAGTTCGAGGATATCTCCACGGAATTCATCCACAGGTTACCTCACTCACTCTCAGGGAATGATTCAGTTTGGGTAATCGTTGATCACCTGACAAAAGTTGCCAGGTTCACCCCTATGAAGAAAGAGGCTCATGTGGATGTTTTGGTACGCCTCTTTGTGAATTAGTTTGTATGGTATCATGGTGTGCTAAAGAAAATCATTTCTGACCGGGATGGTCGTTTTACTTCTAAAGAATGGAAGGCCGTACAGGCGTATTTGGGTTCGCGCCTTACCTTTAGCACATTATTTCATCCTCAGACGGACGGACAGTTTGAGAGGATCATCAGATCATTGGAAGACCTATTCAGATTGTGTGCGTTGGATAGAGGAGAGCTGTGGGAAATGCTCTTATCCCTCGTAGAATTCTCTCATAACAACAGTCACCAAGCCAGCATCGGGATGGAACCCCATGAAGCCCTTTACGGAAGAAGGTGTAGAACCCCCTTGTCATGGGTGCAAGATGAAGACCTGAATGGTTTAGGAATTGAGTACATTGATGATACTGATGTGGTTGTTAGACTAATACGAGACCGCATGCTTGAGGCTCAAAGTAGGCAGTCTAAATATTATAATGCAAAGCACCGGATGGTAGAATTTCATGTGGGTGACAAAGCATTGCTGAAAATCTGGCCGATGCATGGATCGTCACGGGTACGTGGTGTGAAGAAGCTCAGCCCAATGTACATTGGACCTTACACCTTATTGGAAAAGATTGGCCCTTTGGCTTACCGGTTAGAGTTACTACCAGAGCTGGAGAACCTTCATGACATATTCTATGTGTCGTCTCTCCGGAAGGCACTGTTGCGGCCCGATCAACATATTCGCATAATTGATGGAGCAGTAGCAACTGATAGATCTGTACGACTAGAGCCGGTGCGGATAGTAGACAACGAGACAAGGAGTTTGCGCCGCAAGAGTGTCCCTTTGGTAAAGGTGTTGTGGTCTAACCATGGGAAGGAGTATACATGGGAGCCGGTGGATTTGATGCAAAAGCGCTATCCGGAGTTGTTTCATCAAGGTAATTTTAAAAGCATATTTTAATTTATTTCATGCAATTCTCTACCCATAGCCTTAGCCTGATTTCGGGGACGAAATCTTTTACTTTGTTTATAGGATTTATAAAGTTCCAATTCGCGCTAGGCCCCTCGTGCGCACTTTTAAGTCAGGAGAGTTGACTTGGGCTCAGGGAGTGCTGGCAGTTAGGCTTGCACTCGAGTAAGGGAGGAGAAGTTAGTCCAGAGTAGTGACACGGGTAGTGACACGGCCGTGTCCATACCCGTGTGGTACTCTGGTGTCTTTGCGTCTTCTTTGTGAGATTTGTGGAGAAGGACACGGGTAGTAACACGGGTGTGTCCTTACCTATTTGGTTCTTTGGCAACTGCGCGCAATGTTTATTGTTTTTAGAGCAGGAGACGGGTAGTGACACGGGCATGTCACTACCCATATGCTTAGCTCGACGATTCGTCGATCTGAGCTCCACGAACATCGTCGACCATACCTGAGCAAGACACGGGTAGTGACACGGGCGTGTCCCTACCCGTGTGTTTCCAAGTAGCAACTCGACGAATAGTCGAGCGAAGCTCGACGAATCGTTGACCACTTTCCTCCCGAGAAGGACACGGGTAGTGACACAGGCGTGTCCCTACCCGTGTAGTTCTATTTTGGGTTTTGGCAAATTTTTCAACCGCATCGTTTCGAAGGGATCATTTACTGAGTTGATTGGCGGTCCAACGATAGGATGACACGTGGCTATGCAGTTGCCCAACTTCTAACATGAAAAGGGGAGAAAGCCCTAGCCATTTCTAGTCTTCTATGGCAGGCCGTGCTATAGGAAATTGCTAGAAAGGACGAAGGTGATGGAGCTGATTTTCTTCCTGTGAAGGATGAACACCAACCAGTGGGAAGAAGATGCCACCAAGAAGGTTGACAAGATCCATGGCTGGAAGTGGTGGAAACGTCAGAAATGAGGTGAGCTTCCTACCCACTCCATTGGTGCTAGATCTTTAGTTATTTCTAGGAGAGATATAGACTCAAAAGGGTCTTGATTCATGAGAAGAAGGTTTCTACGAAAGGCCATGCTAGGACTTGTGTCCTAGGAATTAGAGTCTTCAACCTTTCCCTCACTTCAAATGCAGCTTGTGGAATGGTTTCGTGAAGAGAAGTGGCCTTATGATGGTGAATAAGGGATGAGAAATTCTGGATGTTATTTAAAAGTTTAGTTGAAGGAATAAGAAGAACCGATGTTGTCTGATCTGCTTTAAGATGCTCGTAGAAATCTGTTTGCTGCGCAGTAGCCTTCGAGGCCATTTTCAGTCATGATACGGCCAGATCTATGCTTTTGACTAAACACGAAAGTCGCAGCCCTTGGAAATATGTTTTAAACGAGGGGTTAAATGCCTTCACCGGATTCCTGTAGCCTCAGGAATCACCGTTTGAAGATGTTGTACAATAATCATTTGTGCACATGTAAATCTCGTGTTTGTTTTGTATTGGTAAAGAGATAATAGTACAGTAACCTTAATGTTTGTGGAATTTAGACTATAAATGATTGGGGTGAAATATGTTAAGGACATTTGTTGGTTAGATCCTTAATGAACAAATGGTGTAGTAAGGTGCACTCAACCGAAGTGATTTGGTGGAGGTTAGAGAATGATTTAAATATGTGAAATAATGAGGAAGTACTTGACAGTGGAAATGTGTTGAATAATGATGAGTTTGGCTTGCACATGTTGTATATAATTCGTAATGACTGTTACGAACAAATGGTTGTGGTCTTAGATGATGAATGTGTGAAATAGCCTTACACTGATAATGAGCCCATAAGTACCTTGGGGCACGGGGTTACGAAAGGGTGAAAGTGCGGAGCTTTGACTGCACTGGTTTGGTAATGTTGAAAAGAGATGTAAGTGGACAGTTGGGCTTGGTCCTCGGAGTTCATTCCTGAGGTTCCTTCCATGCCACGATTATGTGAAATTGCATGCGGTGTGAGTTGACACGCGGTGTCGTAATCCCGGGTTAAGGATAGTGTGGAAGTTCTATGGGCTCGCCAGTCATCATACTAACGGGATTTGACAGATAGACTTTGGGAGGTTGGGCTTGGTCCTCGGTGTTCATTCCATGGGCTCCTTCTGTAACAGCCCAAAGTTCTGAAAAAGGAATTTTTGGGTGACACGGCCTGGGACACGGGCGTGTCCCAGGGCGTGTCAGTTGACACGGCCTGCGACACGGGCGTGTCGCAGGGCGTGTCGAGGTTGTGTCGACGATCGGCCTTTGTCTCGACGATTTTCTCTCGACGATGCGTCGAGAGGAGGCACACGGCCCAGGACACGGGCATGTCCAAGGCCGTGTCGCATGCTCGACGATTTTTCTCGACGATCGTCGAGTGTCGAGAAGTGAGTGTCGAGTGTTGAACACTGCCTGTGACACGGGCGTGTCACATCAGGCGACGAACTCAGCCCACCGAAGGTTTCGACAGGGCGTGTCTTTGTGCCGTGTCTGGGCACACGGCCTGGGACACGGGTGTGTCACAGGCCGTGTGAAGTCTCGGGATGATTTGGGATTTTTTCATCCAGGTACACGGCCACAGACACGGGCGTGTCTGAAGGCGTGTTGGTGATATGGCCCATGACACGGGTGTGTCCCGTGGGCGTGTCACTAGTTTGGATAAGTCGGTTGACCACCGCTTGAGGCACACGGCCTGACACACGGCCGTGTTCGAGGCCGTGTCGGGTCAAAATATGTGTTTTTGGCAGAATCGTGGCCGTCCATTCCTTCAGTCTAGATCCAAGGGCTGAAGCTTCTTCTTCTTTTTCCTTAAGGGCCGAAATCAGAGAAAGATTTCTCATTTTCTTTGGCCTTGAACTTTCTTCAAGTGAAGAGAGAAAGAGAGAGAGAAAGGAGGAGGAAGAAGGAAAGGGGGCTGCTGTTGGTGGTGCTGCGGTTTACCGACGAGAGATCCGAAGCCAGCGTTGCGGAGGAAACGCTCTTGCGAGTCTTGCAAGCTAGCTTGGAGTCCATGGCACCGAAGCCATCGTCAAGGGTAACGACTTTTCTTCCTAGCCATGTGAAGGCTTCCTTTTTGGCATATCTTGTGATTTCCCCCCACCAAGAGGTGGCTGATTTTGGGAATCTTTGGGTGGATGCTTGAAATCCCCTTTGTTAGCATATAGATCCGGAAATGGAGTACGGAATAGGCATCCTGTGTGAAGCCCATCTGGACAGGTTAGTCTGGATTGGTGATGTTGCATACGAACCGGAGAAGACTCTGTGATAAACGTGTAGTGTAAGGAGTCTACGGGTTATGCCTGCGAAAAGGAGTAGCAGGAAGTACTGGGGTGGTAGCCCAGGAAAATAGCCATGTGATATTTTTGGGTCCAACCTGTGAGTGAGGCACAGGAAGTACTGGTGGGACCAGGAAAGGCCCTTTTGTGATGCTTGATGTCATAGGGTGTCCACCTGTGAAGCGAGTCACAGGAAGTACTGGTGTGCCCAGGAAAGACCCCTGACATTTGTGCTAGTGCGGTGTCCACCTGTGGAGAGAGTCACAGGAAGTACTGGTGTGCCCAGGAAAGACCCGCTGTTGATGTGAGAAAATGGGTATAGTGAAATACCCAGGCTTGAATGCCAAGAACAGGATTGGTGAGACCGACCCGCGCCTTTGATATAGCCATGAGTATGCTGTACTCGAAGAAGGCAAGGCGATTTGAGCAACGGGGGGTGGAGGATCCGACCTGCACTATGTCCGTCCGACGTGAGACCAAAAAGTGCGGTCTGTTGGAGCGCATAGCAAGAGTCTTCGGCCTGCGCGCCATGACACAATGGGGGGCTACGGGCCATCCCGGTGTCCGAAGACTAACTCCGGCTGCACGCCATGAAGTAAATGCTCAAGAGATTTACTGTTGGGTGATAACCCTAATACGGTGGTGGGCAAGAGGTTGCCAGAACACCAAGAATGTGCCCTGAGTGCACGGACCGTTGGGCCGGGCGGCGAACGGTTGTGATGGCTTATGTGCGTGAAAGCACCTTTTGATGATATAGCTTGCCATACTTGTGATATGATATGCCTGCAGGGAAAAATACCGCTGCCCCGAGAGAAGGGGTAGGGTCGTTATAATTTGGTCAGCTGAACGCTGACCGTTGCTTTTGTTTGCCACCGGTGGGTGGATTGTCCCTTTCCAGGTGCTGGAGAGCCGAGCGGATCGCATAGAGGCTGATGTTCCTGCGGGTGTTGCTGCTGCTGCTAGCCCTCGAAGGCTAGCTGTGTACTTTTGAGTGTTTTCTTTTCTTGTGGCCGGCCTGCACGCCAATTTGTTTAGGCCACTGTGTGAAAGCCATGTAAGTCCATAAGGCCAACGTTTTGTGCTTGATGTAAGACATTCCTATAATTTATAAAATGTGGAGTTTTATGTTTGGACATTCATGAGGAGTTCCAGTTGTAGTCTAGGCTTCCGCTAGAATGCTTTGTGATAGGTGCGATGCGCGACTCTAGTATCATCCTGTACCTTCACCGCCTGTTTTGTGCTATATCCTGTGCGGCCCCGGCCGGACCTTCTAGAATATATCATATGAACGGATGGGGTTGTTACATTTTTGGTATCGGTTGTCTTGGTCGTTCCCTCTCGAAGTCGTGGTCGACTTCTTTTGTGGGGTGGCGAGCACGTGTTTGTGCACACCAAAGTCTACGAATGAACTCCTGAATGTCCATGATAGGAATGCATATTTGTGTGTTTGAGGAACCTGTGTGTTCTTCTTTTGTGTTGATTGCTTGGGTACGACCGCTAATGTGTGTGTCTTCTCCACCTTTAGGTGACACGAAGTGGAGCTGGGCCGTCTGAGTCCCAGCGTTCTGATGAAAGTACGGCACCAGCCGCGGTGCCTACACCTCCACCGTCTGAGGAACATGTGCGTTTAGTTGCGGAGGCCTTATTTACCATGATCCACGGTCAGCCACTTAGGCAGGAACAAGCGGCTGTGAGGCCAGAACAGGTGGCGGCTAGGCCTGAACCTGTTGTGGATGTGGCTCCTCGAGTGGCTGAGAAGCAGCTAACGCGGTTTATGAGTTTCCATCCGCCTACGTTCTCGGGAGCGGGAACCCCGACGCAGGCTGAGGATTGGTTATCGCGCGTCAAGCGAGTGATGACGGCGATAGGAACGGCGGAGTATCAGAAAGTTACCTTAGCCACCTTCTTGCTTGAAAGAGAAGCTCGGTTATGGTGGGATGAGATGGAGTTGCATCATTTGGCGGGTCGTCCGTTAACCCAAGTGTCGATGGAAGAATTCTCCCGGCTCTTCCTTGCGAAGCACCTTCCTGTGGCTCAACGGATAGCCATGGAAAATGAATTCCAACGGTTAACTCAAGGTGATGGCAGTGTTGACGCGTACCTGCATGAATTTACTCGCTTGGGGCGGTATGCGGGTTCGATTTTTGCTGATGAGCAGAGGAAGACGAATCGGTTCTATGAAGGACTGAGGGACGAGCTGAGATTCCTTGTGTCCAGTTCTGTGAACCAAGGTTTCCAAGCGTTGGTTGACACCGCGACCGCGTTGGAAAAGGACATGAAAAGGGTGCAAGGGAAGAGAGCGTTGGTGATGACGCAACCGGAGTGGAAGACGCCCCGATCAGGAAAACCATTTTATAAGAAGAGATGGGGTAAGAAGTCCAAGCCTAGTGGACAAGCTCCTTCATCAGTTGCAACGGGAGCAACATCAGGGGCGACCTCAAAGCCAGACACTCGGATCTGCTTCAATTGTGGCCGGATGGGACATATTGCGCGAGATTGTCGGATGCCGCCAAAGAGTGAAAAGAAGGCGGGTGCATCTTATGCGGAGAAAGGAAAGGCGGTGGTGGATTCCTCTGCCTCGTAGGTGCAACCCCGGGTCTACAATCTTGGCCTGCAAGAAGCCATCAAGCAGAGTGACGTTGTCACAGGTATGAGTTTAGTTTTGCATATGCTATTGTTTGTATGCTTTGCTTAGTACTCCTATGTTTGTGGTTTGTGTGTGTGACATGTTTGTCATAGGCTTTGTGATGATTCGGGACACGCTGGCACGAGCACTGTTTGATACAGGTGCATCGCATTCTTTTTTTCTAGTGAGTTTCTTACGCGGCTTGGGCTACCCAGTCGTCCAAAGGCAGATAGCGTTAGAGTGGTGTTGCCGAATAGTTGTTGGATGCTTGCGGATCAAGCTTGCGATGTGGCGGTTCAGTTCGGAAGTCGGGATTTTTGTTTAACCGCACTTGTTTTGCCAATATCAGAATTCGATGTGATTTTTGGGATGGATTGGCTTGCGGAGCAGCATGCTATGATTGATTTCCAGTCCAAAGAAATCACGTTGGGCCAGAATACCGAACAGAAGACCAAGTTTGCGGGTATGCGAGGAGTGAGCGGGACGTTGATGTCTGCACTCCAGGTAGTCAAAGCTGTTCGGAAGGGTGCGGAGTGTTACTTTGCACTAATTCAGGCTGTGGAGCCTAAGGCCACTTTGTGCGAGGTTCCGATTGTGGCAAAATTTACAGATGTGTTTCCCACGGATCTCCCTGGGCTACCACCCCAGCGGGAGATTGACTTCACAATTGAGTTGGTGCCAGGTGCGAAACCCGTGGCCCGTTCGCCATATCGCGTTGCGCCTAAAGAGATGGCTGAGTTGAAGGTTCAACTACAAGAAATGCTAGAGCAAGGTTATATCCGCCCAAGTATGTCACCTTGGAGCGCGCCTGTGCTTTTTGTAAAGAAGAAAGATGGTGGGTTACGGTTGTGTATCGATTACCGTGAATTGAATAAGCTGACCGAGAAGAATAAGTATCCTATACCTCGGATTGATGAGTTATTCGATCAGCTAGTGGGCTCGACCGTCTATTCGAAGTTGGACCTGAAGTCTGGTTATTACCAGTTAAGAATTCGGGAAGGTGACATTCCCAAAACCGCATTTGGAACGCGTTATGGGCACTATGAGTTCACAGTCATGCCCTTTGGATTGTGCAATGCGCCTTCGGTGTTTATGGATCTGATGCACCGTATTTTTCGTGAGTACCTGGATCTGTTTGTGATAGTGTTTCTTGATGATATCCTGGTATACTCGAAGTCCAAAGCTGAGCATGAGATTCACTTGCGGTTGATGTTGAACATATTGAGGCAAAATCAGTTATATGCCAAGTTCTCGAAGTGCGAGTTTTGGCTATCGTCAGTGGCATTTTTGGGCCATGTGGTGAGTGGAGCGGTCATTGCAGTGGATCCAGCGAAGATAAAGCCATACAAGAATGGCCAATGTTGTCTTCCGTGGCCGAAGTCAGGAGTTTCCTTGGACTTGCGGGCTACTATAGAAGATTTGTGGAGAACTTCTCGCGGATCGCTTTGCCGCTAACCACACTGACGCGAAAAGATCAGAAGTTCGTTTGGACGCCAGAGTGTGCACAAGCTTTTGAAGAGCTGAAGGTTCGGTTGACCACGGCACCAGTATTGTCTTCGCCATGTGGAACCGATGGCTTTGTGATTTATAGTGATGCCTCAGGGAGCGGCTTAGGCTGCGTTCTTCTGCAGAGCGGAAAGGTGATTGCTTATGGCTCACGCCAACTGAAGGTGCACGAGCGAAACTATCCCGTCCATGATTTAGAATTAGCGGCGGTGATTTTTACACTCAAGTTGTGGCGACACTACCTTTATGGAGTGAAGGTGGAGATCTATACCGATCATAAGAGCCTAAAGTATCTTTTGGAGCAAAAAGACTTGAACATGCGACAACGAAGGTGGTTGGAGTTCCTTGGGGACTACACTTTTGAGATTCACTATACACCCGGGAAGGGGAATGTTGTCGCGAATGCCTTGAGTCGGCGAGTTTCGGCTAGAGCAAATTGGTTACAAAGGCATGATGAACGTCTTATCCAGGAGTTGGAGGCATTGGAGATCTATTGTGTTGACAAGAATTCCACTGCCATTGCATGTTTGAACTGGACTGAGGTGCAATGTGACCTTGCAGACCGAGTTCGACGGGCAACGGAGTTGGATGACGATCTCTTACGCTATGCGAATGAAGGGCCAGAAGGCAAATTCACATGGAATGACGGTCTTTTGCGAAAAGAGGGCCGGTTGTGCGTCCCAAATGTGAGGAAGCTGAGGGAAGAACTGATGTATGAAGCACATTATACCAAGTATTCCATTCACCCCGGGAGCACAAAGATGTTCAATGATATGAAGAAGCTTTTCTGGTGGCCAGGGCTCAAAAAAGATGTTGCCCTTTATGTATCCAAATGCCAAACATGTGCGATGGTGAAGGTGGAATGCCAAAAGCCAGGCGGTTATTTGAAGTCACTACCGATCCCAGTGTGGAAATTTGATGATATTTCCATGGATTTTGTGCATGGATTACCAAGATCGCAGCGACGAAATGATTCCATTTGGGTGATTGTTGACCGGCTAACAAAAGTAGCACATTTTCTCCCGAACAGGCGGGATGATTCGGTTGACAGTTTGGCAAAGTTATATGTTGATCAGATTGTGCGGCTTCACGGTGTTCCTCGGAGCATCGTAAGTGATCGAGATGGGCGGTTCACGTCAAATGATTGGAGGCTAGTTCACCGACTGTTGGGCACGAAGTTGACTTTCAGTACGGCCTTTCATCCCCAAACGGATGGCCAAACTGAACGTACCAACAGAACAATGGAGGACATGCTCCGAATGTGCGCCCTTGATTTCGGAAAGAGATGGGAAGATCATCTCTATATGGTCGAGCTTGCATATAATAACAGCTACCAAGCAAGCATTGGGATGACACCATATGAAGCCCTATATAGAAGGAAGTGTCGTACTCCCTTAGCTTGGGTAAAAGCGGGTGAAGCCCGGATTGTTAAACCAAATGAGGTGGATGAAGCAAACTCAACCATTCGGACGATTCGAGAGAGATTGCTTATTGCTCAAGATCGACAAGCGAAGTACTACAACGCCAAGCACCGGAATGTAGAATTTGCGATTGGCGATTGGGTCTACTTGAAGATCAAGCCATTCAAAGGTGTCTCCAGGATTCGACGATTGAAAAAGTTGAGTCCAAGATATTTGGGTCCTTTTGAAGTGGTTGAGCGAATTGGCGAAGCGGCTTATCGGCTAGCTCTGTCGGCGGACTTGGGTGGGTTACATGATGTCTTTCACATCTCGGTACTCCGGAAGGCCGTGAAAGATCCAGCTCAAGTGATCACAGATGATCGTGTGCCGGTGGAGTATGGGCTAACAACGAAAGTTAGACCCATTCAGATCGAAGATCGAGCCGAAAAACAGTTGCGGAACAAGACGGTCGGTATGGTAAAAGTTCGGTGGGACAACTGCGGCCGTGAAGAACTGACATGGGAATGCGAGCAGACCATGCGAGCAGAGTTCCCTGAGCTGTTTTTGTAATCTGTAGCGAGAGTGTTGTAACATAACATTTTATACGTTGTTACATATTTCTTGTTGCTTTTTGTTGCTTTCCTATCTCTAAATTTCGAGGACGAAATTTCTTGTAGGAGGGGAGGATTGTAACAGCCCAAAGTTCTGAAAAAGGAATTTTTGGGTGACACGGCCTGGGACACGGGCGTGTCCCAGGGCGTGTCAGTTGACACGGCCTGCGACACGGGCGTGTCGAGGTTGTGTCGAGGTTGTGTCGACGATCGGCCTTTGTCTCGACGATTTTTCTCTCGACGATGCGTCGAGAGGAGGCACACGGCCCAGGACACGGGCGTGTCCAAGGCCGTGTCGCATGCTCGACGATTTTTCTCGACGATCGTCGAGTGTCGAGAAGTGAGTGTCGAGTGTTGAACACGGCCTGTGACACGGGCGTGTCACAGGGCGTGTCACATCATGCGACGAACTCAGCCCGCCGAAGGTTTCGACAGGGCGTGTCTTTGTGCCGTGTCTGGGCACACGGCCTGGGACACGGGCGTGTCACAGGCCGTGTGAAGTCTCGGGATGATTTGGGATTTTTTCATCCAGGTACACGGCCACAGACACGGGCGTGTCTGAAGGCGTGTTGGTGATACGGCCCATGACACGGGTGTGTCTCGTGGGCGTGTCACTGGTTTGGATAAGTCGGTTGACCACCGCTTGAGGCACACGGCCGTGTTCGAGGCCGTGTCGGGTCAAAATATGTGTTTTTGGCAGAATCATGGCCGTCCATTCCTTCAGTCTAGATCCAAGGGCTGAAGCTTCTTCTTCTTTTTCCTTAAGGGCCGAAATCAGAGAAAGATTTCTCATTTTCTTTGGCCTTGAACTTTCTTCAAGTGAAGAGAGAAAGAGAGAGAGAAAGGAGGAGGAAGAAGGAAAGGGGGCTGCTGTTGGTGGTGCTGCGGTTTACCGACGAGAGATCCGAAGCCAGCGTTGCGGAGGAAACGCTCTTGCGAGTCTTGCAAGCTAGCTTGGAGTCCATGGCACCGAAGCGATCGTCAAGGGTAACGAATTTTCTTCCTAACCATGTGAAGGCTTCCTTTTTGGCATATCTTGTGATTTCCCCCACCAAGAAGTGGCTGATTTTGGGAATCTTTGGGTGGATGCTTGAAATCCCCTTTGTTAGCATATAGATCCGGAAATGGAGTACGGAATAGGCATCCTGTGTGAAGCCCATCCGGACAGGTTAGTCTGGATTGGTGATGTTGCATACGAACCGGAGAAGACTCCGTGATAAACGTGTAGTGTAAGGAGTCTACGGGTTATGCCTGCGAAAAGGAGTAGCAGGAAGTACTGGGGTGGTAGCCCAGGAAAATAGCCATGTGATATTTTTGGGTCCAACCTGTGAGTGAGGCACAGGAAGTACTGGTGGGACCAAGAAAGGCCCTTTTGTGATGCTTGATGTCATAGGGTGTCCACCTGTGAAGCGAGTCACAGGAAGTACTGGTGTGCCCAGGAAAGACCCCTGACATTTGTGCTAGTGCGGTGTCCACCTGTGGAGAGAGTCACAGGAAGTACTGGTGTGCCCAGGAAAGACCCGCTGTTGATGTGAGAAAATGGGTATAGTGAAATACCCAGGCTTGAATGCCAAGAACAGGATTGGTGAGACCGACCCGCGCCTTTGATATAGCCATGAGTACGCTGTACTCGGAGAAGGCAAGGCGATTTGAGCAACGGGGGGTGGAGGATCCGACCTGCGCTATGTCCGTCCGACATGAGACCAAAAAGTGCGGTCTGTTGGAGCGCATAGCAAGAGTCTTCGGCCTGCGCGCCATGACACAATGGGGGGCTACGGGCCATCCTGGTGTCCGAAGACTAACTCCGGCTGCACGCCATGGAGTAAATGCTCAAGAGATTTACCGTTGGGTGATAACCCTGATACAGTGGTGGGCAAGAGGTTTCCAGAACACCAATAATGTGCCCTGAGTGCACGGACCGTTGGGCCGGGCGGCGAACGGTTGTGATGGCTTGTGTGCGTGAAAACACCTTTTGATGATATAGCTTGCCATACTTGTGATATGATATGCCTGCAGGGAAAAATACCGCTGCCCCGAGAGAAGGGGTAGGGTCGTTATAATTTGGTCAGCTGAACGCTGACCGTTGCTTTTGTTTGCCACCGGTGGGTGGATTGTCCCTTTCCAGGTGCTGGAGAGCCGAGCGGATCGCATAGAGTCTGATGTTCCTGCGGGTGTTGTTGCTGCTGCTGCTAGCCCTCGAACGCTAGCTGTGTACTTTTGGGTGTTTTCTTTTCTTGTGGCCGGCCTGCGCGCCAATTTGTTTAGGCCATTGTGTGAAAGCCATGTAAGGCCATAAGGCCAACGTTTTGTGCTTGATGTAAGACATTCCTATAATTTATAAAATGTGGAGTTTTATGTTTGGACATTCATGAGGAGTTCCAGTTGTAGTCCAGGCTTCCGCTAGAATGCTTTGTGATAGGTGCGATGCGCGACTCTGGTATCATCCTGTACCTTCACCGATTGTTTTGTGCTATATCCTGTGGGGCCCCGTCCGAACCTTCTAGAATATATCATATGAACGGATGGGGTTGTTACACCTTCCATGCTAAGTGGACGGTTGGGCTTGGTCCTCGTGCCTTTCTCTGAGGCTCCTTCTGGGTAACAACATGGGCCAGTTCGAAGCTTGGTTCTCGGTACACATCTACCCGAGACTCCTGCTGGGCCATAGTATGCATGGGAGCTCCATTGTTGTGTTCTTAGCGTTAAGGCATATGTAGGCCTAGGCTTGATAGTATGGATGCTGGCCTAGTAGTGGAGATGCCCGCTCGACTATCACCGCCTGGCCACGACGGTTGACCCTAGAGAGGTTAGCTAACTGCTCAAAAACTGGGAACTACAAGTCTGTGTCGACATAGGAATTGTATGTGCGTGATCATGGGTGAGTATTGCATTGCAATCATATCATTACATTATATTTCATACACAAGATCCTTATCGTATAAGTTTGTATGAGCACTCTTATACGATGAGTTACTATTCTGCTGAGCCGAACCTCAACTTATATATCTGTATGGATATTCATATAAGTTGATTACTTTTTGTTGTACCTCTATATTTTTATATTGTTGTAGATGGTAGAACTGTTAGAGTAGATGGTTTACTCATTTATTGTGCTATTTATATACATTGATATTGTTCACCCTATACCACCTATTTTTATTTCTGTTCTACTTATATATATTGTACCCTTGCTCCTTTCTCTGCTCGGTGCCGAGGAGTTGCTTGGGAGCGGATGTGATATCCACTTAGTCTTTTTGACTAACGGTTGCTACGTCTTCCTTTTTTGGAGGAAACCCTGCAGTCAGAGTAGCCACAGATTTTGCAGCAGGATAGCCAGGCCAGGACGACATGGCCTGAAGGGACAGTGTCGTCGCTACCGTCAGTCACCGAAGTGAGTTTGAGAGACTCTTGATGTAGCCCTTTTGGGCAAGTTTTACCTGTACTCTGATATTTTAGAAGCTTGTTGTAGCTTCTTTTCTTGATGTACTTTTGGACTAATTTACTTATGTGTGGATTGAGTTCTGTTTTATATTCTTGGTTGGGTTGGCATTGGTTGGTACTGTTTATGGCTAGCAGGATATGTGTCTTGTGGTGTAGACCAACACGTGCGTTGGTGCTACTGGAAGGTGGTTGTTCTGGGCATAAGACTCCCCTCGTGCTGTGTTTTGTGTTCCAGGAGGGGGGTCTTACACATCCACTCTTCTACCACCGTGGTAGGAATCCACTATAACTTTTTAATCTGGTGCCCTGCCACCACAGGTTTTTGATCAGGTGCCCTGTCACCATAAGTTTTTGATCAGGTGCCCTATCACCACAGGTTTTTGATCAGGTGCCCTGTCACCACAAGATCTATTTTCTAAGGGAGATCTAGCAACCCTTTAAGCTTTTGATCAGGTGCCTCAAAACCAAACCAAGACTTTTGATCAGGAGACTTGAGAACCAATGAGCTTAACTTTTGAAGGGAGTTATAAACCTGTCAACAGTGAAAGAAAATAAAAAGATGTTGACTTCTCTATCTCAAATCTCTGATAAGACTAGTGGATTTTGTTGTTGTTGTCAAAGCTCCCCCTGAGTTAAAGAAATCTGATCAGGAGTGGAAACTTTGCTTCAGGGTGTATGCCTTCAACGATGAAAACTTCTTCCAGTAAATAATTCTGAGAGATTGAGCTTTTGGTCTCTGATTGAATATGTGTTGTTGGAAATACTTGAAGAAGAAGATGATGAACAAGATGTTTCTGTGTCTCTATATCTTATTCTCTGATTGCAGATTTTCTCTTTTATTCTTCTCCTTGTTAATTACTGCTTGTGCTTCGTTCCATGCTTGTTCTAGACAATCTTCTGAAAATTTCCTTTATATATTGATTGTAGATTCCAAACACATTTTCATTTCAAATTCCTTGAAATCTTCTGCATAATTTCTGGGAGTTGGATGTAACTCCTCCATTCGTCATATGGAATATAACGATGGGTCCGGACGGGGCCCCACGCCATATTTCACAAACAAACGGCGGAATCACCCATGAATATCAAAATCAAGTTCTACTCATGTTGGGTATTATATCCACATTAACCCAGATTTGATGAATTCACCTTTGAACTAAGATAAATTAAGTTATATTTGATGCTTTGGTTGAGTTATGTGTTTGCAGGATTCTAATGCCAAGTGTAGACCAATGTCAGTCTACAATGGGTCACTAAACACAGGACCATATAATATAATTACTCATTGTCTGATCCAAGGTGTTGACTCATGTGTAACCTCTCTATTGGGATACACTTCATACTCAAGCACTATGACTAATTGGAAAAGACTTGATGCTGGTTTCACCAAAGAAGAAGATATTTCTATTAAGAGAATTTACTAAGTATTTTACTCGAGTAAATATATACCTACTCGAGTGAATTGCTTAGTTTAAACTCGAGTAAAACTCATTATACTCAAGTAAGGAAGTTAGAACTCGAGTAGTGAAGTAATAGCTCTCGAGTAGCTAAGTTAACTACTCGAGTAGAATCCGTCTCATTTGCGAGTTTACAGGATTTCTTCTCCAGATATTTTCTAAGTAAATTACTCGAGTAGTAATATGAGTACTCGAGTAGTTTGAACCTTTTATCTTGAGTTATAGTAATTTGGGTCACGAGTAATTTCTCCTCACTCGAGTAGTCTAAGTCTTGTACTCGAGTAGTTCATCTAATACTCTAGTATTCTATGTTTTATACTCGAGTAACTATGTTTTCTTCCCTCAGAATTTTTCTATGTCTATTACTCGAGTAGCTATTTCCATATACTCGAGTAGTTCGTATTCTCTCGAATAATTCAGTTCACCTACTCGAGTAACACAGGATTCTATTCCAGAAATTATTCTAAGTCCCTCACTCGAGTAGTTCCTCTACCTCTCGAGTAGTCAATTTCTTTTCACACGAGTAAAATTTATCGTACTCGAGTAGTCCAACTCCACTTCTCGTGTAACTGTTTTAGCACTCGAGTATGTCTCTTTGTACTCGAGTAGCTGCTCTTCGTTTCCAGATTTTTCTCCAAGTATTTACTCGAGTAGTTATCTTCTGTTCACTCGAGTAGTTACATATAGTACTCGAGTAGTTGCTTCTTCACTCAAGTATATCAGCTTCACATTTTCTGAAATTTTGTTAAGTCCAGACTGAAAGATTTCTTAATGAACCTTGATGTGATTGGTCCACGTGTACCTCATTAAGAATTAATTATGACTGTTATCACAGATCCTATATAAGGTCTTGTCAAATCGACAAACCCTAAGAAGAAGTTTTGCAGTAAATTATTTTCTAAGTTCTCTGAATCTCTATCTCTCCAAGAAGTGAAAGCCGCTTCCGCCGATCATCATCGTTCTCATCCAGCTAGGGTTTTTGATTTCAGAGGATTCAGATCAAGAAGGTTTACAGATCGAGATCGTCGCTCAATTCCTCATCTTCTATCCGATCGTGTGAAGCCAAGAAAGTCCAGATCTGCTTTGCCGAGATTTTCTTCACCTCTCTGATAAAGCCGCAAAGTCTAGAAGAGGAAGATCCAGGCCGATTGTTTGTAGATCTGATAAAGTTTCATTGTTTGTATTTCTACATATGCTCTATTTCATTCTTGTTGGAGAATTTTCTCCGAGTGTAGGAGCTTTTGTCTCCGAGATTGTTGGAAGTTTTATCTTCCGAGTGTAGATCCATTTTTGTGGATCGAGTTTGTATGAACTTTGTTCCGAGGCGTAGGATTGGTTTTCAATCCGAGATAGTGGAGTAGCCGAGTCTAGTGTATTGCTAGATCGGTGAGGGAAAGTGGATGTACCCAAGGTTGGGGAACCACTATAAATCTTGCTTTATCTGTGATTGATTGGTAGATAGTTCTGTGCATAGATCTTAAATTTTTATTCCGCAAAAGATGCACAGGTCACCTATTCACCCCCCCTCTAAGTGATTTAGGTAGGCAACTATAGACTTTCAATTGGTATTAGAGCCAGGTTGATCAATAAAAGGTTAACACCTTGATCACATCTGATTAGTTGTCTTTTGAGATCTACCAAGAATGGACAAGGCTAAAGATTTTGCCAAGCTTCCTTTTTGCACCAAGAACAACTTTCCCATATGGAAAGAGAGAATCAAATAGTGACTTACTCGATAACAATTGATGGGAGCCCATCCAACTAAGAAAGTTCCGAAGAAATTAATTGATCTAGACAAAGACAAGATTGCACTTGTATCCTTAGATGAGAAGGCCAAAAACATAATAGCAAGTGCAGTCGATGACTACATGCTGCAAAACCTGATCCACTTCCAGTCTGCAAAGGAGATGTGGCAGTCTCTAGTTACCTTGATGGAAGGTACAGAAGAAGTCAGGGATGATAGAAGATCCCATCTAAATCAAAAGTATGAAACCTTCCGACATGGAAACAAGGACACCATTGCTGACACATTTGAGAATTTCTACAAGATAGTAAATGGCCTAAGGGTCTATGGCATAGTATTCACAAACGGAGAATTAAATGATAAATTCTTGAGATCCCTAACTACGAAATGGGATAATAAGGTCTGTGCCATCAAAGAGTTTGAAAACTAGCCGAGACAGACGAGCTTCAACTCAACACCAGAAAGGCTGAAGAAGAGAAGAGCAGGTCTGCATTCAAAGTGAAGTCTGTTGTGCTAAAGATAGACACCTCAAAGAAGTCAAAAGCTGCTGCTCCTGCCCCAGCACAAGAAGTGAGTGAAGAAGAAATTTCAGAGCCAAGTACCTCAGGCTCTGAGCTATCTGAAGGAGAGTTCTCACTACTCTCACATCAGTTCAAGAAATTCTTGAACAAAAAGAAGCATTGGAAATGCAAGGATGCCTCTTACAGAAGATCACGACATGATGGTGATCGTCAAAGAAAAGGCTCAAGTAGCCACAACAAGTATACTCCTAAACAGAATAAACATATTTCTACTGAACTTATTTGTTACTGCTGTAATAAGCCAGGACACGTCATTGCTGACTGCCCCCATAAGAAGAAGGATGGTGGAAGAAGAGAGGAAAAGAAGTCCTCATACAATAAGAAGAGGATTGAGAAAAGCCTAATAGCGAAAAAGGGCAAGACTCTCAGTGACTCCAACTCATCATAGTCGAGTGAAGAATAAGAAGCCTACTTTATGCTTATGGCTCAGACAGATGACGAACAAGAGCCCCAATTCACTGGGAAGGTAAGCTCTCACACCCCTCTTTCAGAATCTGAAGTTTCTGAACATGATAATGAGGATAGCTCTTCTGAGCATGAGTCTGAACGCATGGCCCAGTACAAAGAGTTCATCATGGCTTACGACAAATGTCGTCGAGTCGTGAAAACTAAGGCTAAAGAGATAAAGTCTCCAAAAGCTGAAGAGAGCATCTTGAGAGAGGAAGTCGCTAATACTGACTAACTTAAAGAGAACTTCAATAATACTATTGAAGAGTACAACAAAGCTCTTGAGCACCTTGAACTAAAAGAGAAAATCATCAAAGAGTTGGAAGAACAACTCGCAGCTGAGAGGAAACTTGTTGAAAGATTCTCAAAGCCTAAGACTGTTCTTCCATTCGTGGATGAATTCTCAGCAAAGGCCAAGGGTGCTGGATTAGGCCATGAAGAAGCTCCTAATAAATCTTCTAGGAGGAACAAGGCTCAAAGAAAAAATAAGGCCGCCATGAAGGCCTCGGCCAAAGAGAAGGGGAAAGCCCCTCAAGATCAGACTTCGTTCAAGAAAGTCATATTTCCAACTAATTAGTTTGATCTTGACTCTTCCTGTGGACACTTGACCAGGCCTACCTATGTAGAGACAAAGTCTCGTTATCAAGGATGAACTCACCCTAGAAACTTTGGTGAGAGTGTATTTAAGGCACCTTATGAAGAAGTGATTCTTCAGAGCTATGGACCTTTCAATCATGGTCATAACTTCAAGAAGTCACCAAAAGCAAAGCCCGTTGTGGAAAAGCCAATGAAGGAGAAGAAAACATGTGATTTTCATCATCATGAAGCTTCCTCCTCCAAGAATGATGCCCCTGCTAGACCATAATTCCAAAAGGTCAAGCAGGAGAACATAAGGCAAAAATACAACAGGTTTGACTGTTGGTGTTGTGGCAGAATTGGTCATTTTGCCATCGATTGCTGGTTTAATCCCAAAAATGCTGCAACTCCTCATGTTAGCAATTTGAGAAATACCGCTCATAATGCTAACACTCGTAGGTGGGAGTGTTCTAACCAGAGTCCAAGGACCCAAATGTATTTGGGTTCCTAAGGTAAACTGATTATGATTGCAGGTATGTCCAAAGGCCACCAAAATGCCAATCTGGTATTTGGACAGTGGATGTAATCGGCACATGACCGGGAGAAGAAGCCTACTTCAGAATTACTCTCCAGTCTTGAACGGACCAAAGGTCATCTTTGGAGGTTCAGACCGAGTAATCACTAAAGGATTTGGTATGATCACTAACGGTAGTGTTTCTTTCTCAGATGTAGTTTATGTAGAAGGATTGGAACATAATCTCATAAGCATAATCCAACTCTGCGATAAAGGATACATAGTTGAATTTCATGCTAATAAGTGCTTGATAAAATCTGTTGGCAATATGGATACGATTCATTACGACACTCGAAGCAGAAACATCTTTTGTTTGAATTTCATTTATATAGACTCTTCTACACCAGTGTGTTTTTAGCAAAAGATAGTCCGTCACTTGGTGACCAATGACACAAGAGATTAACACATATTAATTCCAAACTATTAATAAATTATTTTCAATGAACTTAGTACATGATGCTCCAAATGTCAAGTATGTCAAAGATAGACCTTACCATGCATGTGTAAAAGGAAAGCAAACAAGGGCTACCTTTAAAAGCGTTATTGGCAAAGATTCTAATAAATGTCTCCATCTACTTCATATGGACTTGTTTGGTCCACTACAAATTAGAAGTTTGGGAGGTAAGGATTATATGTTAGTAATTGTTGATGATTACTCGCGCTTTGCGTGGGTGTTTTTTCTGAAACACAAGTCAGATACCTTCGACATCTGTACTAATTTTGTCATGCAAGTTCAGAATGAGTACAACTAGTCCATAGTCAAAATCAGAAGTGACAATGAAACAGAGTTCAAGTCTGGGGCCATGACAGAATTTTGTGAAAACTTGGGTATCTTTCATGTGTTTTCCTCTCCTCATACTCCATAATAGAACAGAGTGGCCGAGAGAAGGAATAGAACACTCATAGAGGCCTGCAAGACCATGTTGAGTGATGCCTCACTACCCGAATACTTTTGTGCTGAAGCCGTCAACACTGCATGCCACGTGCAAAATCGAGCACTCATAAACAAAAACCACGATAAGACACCATATGAACTTCTAAAGGGCAGGAAACAAACTGTCTCATATTTTAGAATTTTTGGTTGTAAATGCTTCGTGCTTAACAATGGTAAGTATCATACTACCAAGTTCAGCGAAAAAAGTTTTGAAGGTATTTTTGTAGGATATAGTAGCTAAAGAAAGGAATACATGATATTTAATAAAAAAAACCCTGGTCGTAGAAGAATCAATACATGTTGTATTTGATGAGACGATCTTGCTACAATGCAACTCTTCTAGTGTGTTCATTGAAGATACAGGTACAAAGATGGAAGAAATTAGCTTGGATAAACCATCTAAAGATAAAGGTGAAAAGTTCATCAAGATCACCACTCCAAACCCCCATTTGAGAGGTTGATGATCAAGGTGAAGAAATCATTCAAGCTGATGAAGTCACTCCGGTGATTGAAGATAATCCAGATGCAAGGACTCTAGAGCTCAGACATCAGAAGGTTCACCCCATGGACCAGATCATAGGAGATCCCCGAGATGGTGTCAGAACTCGTATAGGTACAACTAACAAAAATTTATATCTGAGTTTTATCTCATAGGTTGAACCAAAGAAGTTTGAGGAAGCGAACACAAACACATCATGGATAGTGGCGATGGAAGAAGAAATAAATCAGTTCAAGCGCTGCCAAGTATGGAAACTTGTTCCAAGACCCAAAGGTAAGAATGTAATCAAAACAAAATGGGTCTACAGGAACAAGATGGACGAGGATGGAAAGATCATAAAGAGCAAGGCCAGCCTCGTTGCTAAAGGATATCTTCAAGAAGAAGGAATCGACTTCGACCAAATATTCACTCTAGTGGCAAGGCTGGAGGCCATCAGGTTATTCCTAGCATATGCTGCACTCAAAGGCTTCACCGTCTATCAGATGGACGTAAAGTCTGCCATCCTTAATGAAGACATAAAGGAAGAGGTGTATGTGGAACAACCTTCAGGTTTCATTGATTCTAACTTTCCTGATTACGTTTATTTGTTTCATAAATCTTTATATGGTCTGAAACAAGCTCCTCGAGCTTGGTATGAGACACTATCTAGCTTTCTACTTGAGAACAAGTTCACAAGGGGAAAGATAGATAAGACATTATTTCTTAGGGAAATAAAAGGCAAGATTTTGCTAGTGCAAATCTATGTCGAAGACATCATTTTTGGCTCTACAGACGATAACCTCTGCATGAAGTTTTCAAAAGTTATGTAAGAGAAGTTTGAAATGAGCATTATGGGCGAGCTAAAGTATTTCTTATGGCTTCAGGTGAAACAATATGAAGATAGAATTTTCATCTCGCAGACCAAGTTTACCAAAGAGCTAATTAAGAAATTCGGAATGAAGAACGCAACCTCGATGAGGACTCCAATGGGTTCAACTATGTATCGGGACAAGGATGAAAAAGGGAAAACTTTTGAGGAAACCAAGTACAGAAGCATAATTAGATCCTTGCTCTACCTTACTACCAGTAGACCTGACATAATGTTTTCAACATGTGTATGTGCTAGATTCCATGTGAACTCTAAGGAATCTCACTACGCTGCTGCAAAGCAGATTTTAAGATACCTTAAAGGTACACCAAATCTTGGCTTATGATACCCAAGAAGTAATGATATTGAACAAATAGGTTTTTCAGATGCAGATTTTGCAGGGAGCAAAGATGATAGGAAAAGCACTTCCAGGACTTACCAATTCCTAGGAAGAAGGCTTATCTGTCACAACCCGCAATTTCTCACACAGTTACATAATATCAGAGCACGATAAAATACGTGTCGTGATGCCACGACGTGCAGGGGATAACTGCACGCGCTCAGGAAAAACCTAAACTCACACTTGTGGAATAAATAATAATTTCTTATGCAAGTAAACCAATTACAGTTTGATGGTCGTATCCCTCGGCACCGTGGATCAGCTAGTCCACATAACAAAAATTATAATTTTATACGCAGCGGAAATACATAGTTAAGGTAAGTTGACATCCTACATGAGTAGAATCGTTCCCAAAGGATCTCTCATGGAATGCAGGACTCTAGGTGACTCGAAAATAGCTTTTGTTACGTACTCGAGAAATAGTGCGTTAGTATTTTAAAACAAGATATGCATGAGATACATCTACTATTACTTTTAAGGTTTAACATAATTAACGTGCAACCTATCATAAAACATTCCCAGAAGCAAGTAAACAACCTCCAAAAAAAGTAAAACTAGCAGTCTTTAGTTCATAGTACATCACTAAAGAAACCATCAGTGGGCGTCAACAACCTGACACGAACCCACTGGTGGGTGTGTATGTCTGTACAGAAAGAAGAAAAACTACCTCGCCAAAATGAGGAACAACAACCTCTGCGGCCACCAGCAAGCTCCAGCAAAAGAACACTAGCCGCTCAATCGGCTATCACCTGGACCTGAGGCATTCCAAAGAAAAGAATACCTCAGCAAGTATATAAAAGAAATGAAATGGAGCATTTCATCCAAAAGGAATACAAAATGCACCAAGTGCAAGAGATATCAACATAGCCTGCTAAAACTTGCAGGAGCAATAAAGCCAACATATGCAAAAATATCAAAAGAGTGAACAGACCTAATTTGTGATGTATTGACGGTGGTAGAGTCATTACTCAAGGGTACAATGATGGCAACCCTTAAGGTGGAAAACACCAACAAAAATAGCCCATATCAGGGCCAAAAGGTGTTCTCTACACCATAAAACAACCAGCCCATTATCCGGGGCCAAAAGGTGATATCTACACCATAAAACCACCAGGCTCTACACCACACCACCCCTTACAGAGTCATCAGACAAATCACGTGCCATACACCACGATTCAATCGGCAAAACACGCCGAAATACACTGACAACCCAAAATCCCGACGTAACCACAAATCTAAAAGTTCATCCTAAGCACGTACGCAACATGATCTAAGTTCCTACTTCATATGTCTACTTTCAACCAAGATTTGGACACAAAATGAAAAACCCGAATTTCAACCATACCATAACCATATAACCATAAGATATGAAAGAAAAGAAAAACTTGGCAAGGGCAAGAACACCACTTTCCTCAACATTCACGCACAATAGCCGCTATCACAAAATAGGAGAAAAAACATGAGGTGAACAACATAAGAGAAAAACAACTAAGAAATTTGACAACCCATCTTCTTTTCTACTAATCCAAGAGCAAAGACATGTTATCTAAGGGGCAAAGCCAGCGCAGCTGGTCCCTCTTCCTTTCTTTCTCTTGTACTCACCCTCTTTGGAAATGGAAAATGATAAGAAGAAGAAGAATGAACACAAAATGGAAGGAGAAAGACTTAAATCTCGGCCTGATTCCCTGGGAAGAAGTTTGGTCCCTTGGATGAAAACAATAAAGAATTGAACGACAGCAAAATTTGCTGAAATTTCGCATTTCAGCCCTGACACGCCCTGTGACACGCCCGTGTCACAGGCTGTGTCACTTAAGCGGTGGGCAACCACCTCACCTCCAAACAGTACACGACCTGTAACACGGGCGTATCACAGGCCATGTCACAAGACACGCCTACCTACACGGTCGTGTCACTGGTCTGACACAGCACACAGCACCCAGCCAAACAACCCGAGAAGGACACGGCCTTGGGACACGCCCGGGTCCCAAGCCGTGTCACCCCATACTCGACACTCGTCGACCGAACTTCGTCGAGCTAAGTTCGTCGACCAGCGGGACACGCCCTGTGACACGCCCGTGTCACAGGCCGTGTACCCCTTCTCTCGACACTCGACACTCGTCGAGTGAATTTCGTCGAGTGAAGTTCGTCGACACCGGGACACGTCCTATGACACGCCCATGTCACAGGCCTTGTACCCCGACACGCCCTGGGACACGCCCGTGTCCCAGGCCATGTCACCCAAATGTGCTCTAGGTCTTTGACCTCTTACACCTCTCCCCTGCTATAAGAAACTGCAGCCACACCGTTAGCACCTAGGGGGAAATAACCAGCAACCAATAGAGCATAGCTACATATCCATATGTTATAACTTCTTACTCATGCTATTCCCAAGCCAACCAATTCAGGTTCGAACAAACTACCCACTCTACGACTCTAGTGGCGAAGTCGAAATCAGCATCCGACAAACAAAACTTGGGCTAACCTTGCCCGAAGGCAAAACGCAAGCATTCCCGAAGAGGCATCACCTAGTCACCAAAACAGACTCCGGCTTGCTAGGGAATCTTGCAAATAGGCTATCAACCAAGCCAAAAAAGGCCTAAAGAGCTAGATTACGCTCTACCAATAGCAAAGGCCAACGTAATGCCAAAACAAAATACACAATGGCCATAAAAAAACCGGGGGCATTACAGTCACTCCCCCTAAAAGAAAGTTTCGCGTCAAAACTTTACACAACAAGGACATAACAAGGAAATAATTGAATGGAAGAAACCATACCAGACAAGCTTAAGGAAACACATGAGGGTGAGCCGTCCTCATAGCCGACTCTAATTCCCAAGTAGCGCTTTCCACGTCTTGGTTCCTCCATAACACCTTCACCATAGGAATTTTCTTTCTTCGCAATACACGATCTTGTGAATCCAAAATGCGGACAGGCACCTCCACATAATAAAGGTTTGGTACCAATTGAGGCACAAATGCTAACACTTGCCTGTCATTTCGCACACACTTGCGGAGTTGGCTTACATGAAAAACATTGTGAATACCGGGAAAAGTTGCGGGCAATTCCAACTTATACGCTGATACACCAACCCGCTCAACAATCTTAAACGGTCCCACAAACCTTGGGTCCAATTTCCGATCTTTCCCAAACTCTTTATGCCAACCATCGGGGAAACTTTAAGGAATACCAAGTCCCCCACAACAAACTCCAAATCTGATCTCCGCCGATTGGTGTTCTTCTCATAACATTCTTGCGCTATCCGAAGCTTTTCTCGAATACGCTTTACAACAACTTCCATTTCTTCTAATGCATCGGGACCCAATTAAGTTGTCTCACCAACCTCAACCCAAAAGAGAGGAGTTCTTCAACGTGGCCCATACAGGGCCTCACATGGAGACATTTGCAAGCTTTCTTGATAGATGTTATTATACGCAAATTACATAAGCCGCAAACGTTCATCCCATGCTCTTCTGTGGTCTAAGATATAACATCGAATCATATCCTCTACGATCTGATTTACTCGCTCTGTTTGACCATTCGTTTGTGGGTGGTATGCGGTAGAATATCGCAAATCCGTACCCAAACCTTCTTGTAAACTCTTCCAGAAGCGAGATATAAATCGAGAGTCTCGGTCGGAAATGATATTGCGGGGAACACCATGCAAGCGGAGAATCTCATTCACATACAGTTTAGCTATTTTCTTCATCGGTTAATTAATCTTATACGATATGAAGTGAGCACACTTCGTTAATCGATCCACAATCACCCACACGGAATCATACCCTCTAGGAGATCTCGGTAGACCGGTAATGAAATCCATCAAAATACTTTCCATTTTCCAGGTTGGAATTTCCAATGGTGTCAACTTGCCACCAGGCCTTCCATGATCGGCCTTCACACGCTCGCATGTATAACATTCTGACACAAATTTTGCTATGTCTCTTTTCATCCCATCCCACCAGGCAAATTGCTTCAAGTCATGATACATCTTCGTAGAACCTGGATGGTAAGCAACGCTCAAATCATGAGCTTCTCGACATAACATATCTCGGATGTCCATTACAGCAGGAATACAAAATCTGTCGCGGTACTTCAACGTACCCGCATCATCAATCGAGAAATCAAGTAACTCTCCTTTCTCCATTGTCTTATATAAGTGCAGCAAATCTAGATAATCTTTTTGATGCAGCCGCGTCAGCTCAATCCAAGAAGGTTCTGCTGCCACCAAACTACTCTGTAAATCGTAGCACCCTATAGAAATATCCATCAACAGAAATTCTTCCACTAATCGGTCGGCGGAGAGATTAAAAATCTTTCCCGTCTTCCGACTTAGGGCATCAGCCACCACATTAGCCTTTCTCGGATGGTACTAGATTTCTACATCGTAGTCGACAACATACTCCAACCATCGCCGCTGACGCAGATTTAATTCCTTTTGGGTGAATACATACTTTAAACTTTTATGATCAGAAAAAATCTTGCACTGCACCCCATACAGTAGATGTCTCCACAATTTCAATGCAAATATAACAGCGGCAAACTCCAAATCATCTGTTGGATAGTTCTTCTCATGAGTCTTCAATTGCCGAGACCCATACACAATCATTTTGCCATCTTGCATCAACACACATCCAAGTCCAACATACGATGCATCTACAAAAACATCATAGCCTAAGCCCTCCTTAGGCAGAGTAAAAACAAGAGCGGTACACAATCTATTCTTGAGTTCAAGGAATGCTTCCTCACACTTATAATTCCAATCAAAAGCCACATTTTTCTGAGTTAACCGAGTCAAAGGTGCAGCCAAAGTAGAGAAGCCTTCCACAAATCTTCTGTAATAGCCGACCAACCCCAAGATGCTCCTGATCTCCTTGGGAGTATCCGGTCTTCGTCACTCCATCACTGCAACTATCTTCTCTAGATCAACTGAAATGCCATGCCTGTTGATCACATGGCCTAAAAACAAAACCCGAGGTAACCAAAAATCACACTTACCCAATTTGGCGAACAATCTATGGTCCCTCAAAGCAGACGAAACCAAACGCATATGCTGATCATGCTCCTCAGCATTGCGGGAATAAACAAGAACATCATCGATAAACACCACCATAAACTTATACAAAAAGTCTTTGAACACTCTGTTCATCATATCCATAAAGGCTGAAGGCACATTGGTTAAACCAAACGACATTTCTAAGAATTCAAAATGCCCATGCCTTGATCGAAAAGCAGTCCGTGGAATATCTGACTCACGGACCTTAAGTTGATGATAACCAGAACGGAGATCAATCTTAGAGAACACTGAGCTACGGCGCAGTTGATCAAACAAATCATCAATCCTTGGCAGGGGATACTTGTTCTTCATCGTGACTTTATTTAGTTCTCGGTAATCAATGCAAAGCCGCATCGACCCATCTTTCTTTGTAACGAATAGAACAGGTGCACCCCAAGGCGACAAACTTGGTCTGATAAAACCCTTTCTTAACAACTCATCCAGCTGGTTACACAGCTCTGCCAGCTCTCGAGGGGCCATCCGGTACGGCGCCTTGACAATAGGACGCATACCCGATTCCCACTCTATCACAAATTCAACATCTCTGTCGGGCGGAAGACTAGGAAGATCATCAGGAAAAATGTCTGAAAACTCGCGCACAACAGGAATCTCTGCTAAATGCGGCAAACTACCAATGGTCTCCAAAACTGAGACTAAACAAGCAAAACAGCCGGAACCTAGCAACGTCCGAGCACATACCGTGGAAATAGCTGGAGAATCCTGGCGCAAATCACCATAAACACACTCAGGCTGACTGTTGTCCTTTCGGAAGTCCAAGCGCTTCCCCTTGCACTGGATCACAGCATCATACTTTGACAACCATTCCATGCCTAAGATCACATCAAAATCTTCCAGGTCAATCACCTTCAAATCTGCTGTAGCTATGAAATCACCCAACACAATCGGACAAGCCAAAATGCCCAAATCAGAAACCACAGAATCACTAGAAGGGAACTTGATGCAAAAGACATCCCTCACTCGATCTGGTTCCAAACGATATCGATCCACGAAGGATCTAGCCATAAACGAGTGGGTAGCGCCAGAGTCGAAAAGAACACGCACCCATCGGTTCTTTACCTTAAACTTTCATAAATACAAGGTGCACACTAATCACATATCTACGAAAACAAAGGAAATACAATAATGACAAACGAAACAGGAGAACTAGGAGGAGTCTAACCTGATACAACCTGAGTAGAGGTCTGAGCGTCTTCAGAAGTAATCACATTAAGCTTTCCTTTGCCTTTATCCAATCGCTGAGGAGGTGGCAATGTCTGGAGTGGCACTGGCTGCAACACAGGTTGCACTTGCGGACACTGAATCTTGATGTGCCCTTTTATCCACATTGATAACACACTTTCTTTGACCAACAATGGGCAGCATCTTGCCCCTTCCTCATGCATATCGTACACTCCAAGTCCCTCTGAGGCGTACCCTGAAGTGCATGAACATGCTCCTTCTTTTGAACACCTAACCTTTTGAAGCATCGCTCGAAAGGGTGGCCTGACCGGCCACAGAAGCTACAAACTTCTTTGCTCTTCTTCTTGGAAGCAGCATCAGGCACCTGAGAGCTCTTCCCTTCGATTAACTTCCTCTTATCTTTCCTCATCCACTGTCCTTTTTGCTTAGCAGTTTCAATTGCCTCAACTTTCAAGGCAGCTTCCACTAAGGAAGCATAGCTTGTTGCTCCATATGCACTTGCTAACTGCTGCACCTCATTTCATAGGCCACCAAGAAAACGCTTCACTCGATCCGCCTCGAAAGTTACCATGTTTTCAGCAGGCGCGGACGAGATTTGTCAGTCCGCCCAGTCCGGCATTATCACCAGTCGGGCGCCGTGGTACTCCAGCAGCGGACGCAAGGACCTGTCCGCTCAGTCCGCAGGCGCTTTGGGTATCAGGTTCTCCAGCGGCGGACGCAGTATCTCGTCCGCCCAGGCCGCCGCCCTCCAGTGGGCGCGCCCAGCAGCAGTGGAAGCTCCAGCTCGCGAGCCCAGTCCGCCACTTCTGTGCGGACTGGCGTGTTCTTTCTTTTTGCTTCCCGTCACCGCTGCCCGGTTCTCCTGTACCCCGGGCAGCCGGTTATTTTAGCCCTGCCCGTTTGGGCAGGCCCCCTATCCTATAAATAGGGGGAGGTGGTGCACTCAAGGCACGCTGACTCGGACCCAGGTGCCTACTTGTTACAGGCTGCGGACTCGAATCTTGTGCCTTGCGGACTCCCCCTTGCTCTACTTCCCTCAGTCTTTTCCTTTCACTTGTAACTAAACCCTTCTTCAATCAAGAGAAAGCCCGTCGCAAGATAGGCATTCAGGCCGCGACGGGCGAAGTCTGTTGTTGACGTGGTTCACGGCCCTGCTCTTCTTTCAGCCCTCATCCTCTTAGTAGATCGCTACTCGCAGTCTCCCTTTTTCCCCCGGTGTTCGAACAGTTAGCTGGTTGTGCTCGACCTCCCTTGTGTTTTCGTGCATCAACAGTTAACACGCGACCTTCAGATCCGAGTAGTGTTTTGAAATCAGCAGACGCAAGATGTCAGACCGTAGAGCCCGCTCTTCAGACCGCTCCAGCTCGTCAGAAGACTCCCTTTGGGACGCGATTGAGCAAGCTCGCCTTGAGGCCGAGCAGTTTCGCCGGCAGACCGACCAGCGTCTTGACACAATCAGCCAAGCTCTGCTCGCGCTGGCCCAGCGGCTTGCTCCTCAGGCCGCAGCGGACCCAGCGAACTCGCCAGTCTGCCAGACCCCAGCTCGCCGAACTCCGCTTCGGCAGTCGCCTGAAACTCCTCGGAACCCTGCTCAGACCGCTGCCCCTCTGCGCCCTCAAGAGGAAGAGTTTGCTTTCAGAGAGTTCTTCAGAGAAGCTGCTAGGGGCACTCCTGCCCGCCAACTTCACTTTGCTGATCGCAAGTCCGCCGAGCCCGCGGACTCCTCGGCTCCAGTCCGCCCTTTCTACCCTGCAGAGTTTGACACCCCGTCTCCCTTTGTTGACCGAATTCGATGGGAATCGGCTCCGAGCAACTTCAGGGAGCCTCGCATCCCATTCTATTCAGGAGCGACAGATCCAGTTTCTCATCTCCAGGCATTTGAGGGGGCAGTTGCTTTGAGATGCCTCTCAGATGCAATTAAGTGTAAACTGCTGGTCACCACTCTCGAAGGGCAAGCGAGAGAATGGTTCTACGAGTTGCCTTCGGGCACTATCTCTTCTTTTACGGATCTTCGTAGCCAGTTACTACTGAGGTTTGCTACCTCAAGGAAGAGGAAGAATGGGCCAGCTGCCCTATTCGAGATCAAGCAAAGGGATAATGAATCAGTAGCAAGATTCGTTGATCGCTTTCAAAGAGAAATTCAGGGGGTGAGGAATTTGAACCCCGACTATTACAAAGTTGCCTTGATCCATGGCCTCCGGGAGGGCCCTCTGAAGTTCAAAGCAACAACCAAGGCTCCTGAGACTTATCAGGAGTTGATAGCCATGGTCAACCGTTTCATAGAAGGGGAAAATGCCAATCCGACCTATGTTTCATCCCTGACAGCCAAGGCTGAAGGAAGGGATGCCTCCGCTTCTTCCTCTCGTGGCAGGCCCCCTCGTCCAGACTTCCAGCCTCCGTCTCAAAGAGGCAGGAACTTCCGCAAAAAAAAACCTTTCCAAGGCCATCAACAGTTTCATGAGCAGAGACTGCCGTTGGCCGCCACTCCCGCCGTTCCATTGCAGGCTCTTCCCATCCTCCAACAGGCAGCCCTGCCTGCCCCGTGCCAATATGATGAAAGTCCCATGGAGGATGTAGCAGATCTGGACCTTGACGAAGTCATCCAGATCCTGCAAAGGAGATCAGAAGAGAAGATGCAAGAGCCTCAGAAGCTGTGGAAGCCGAGGAACAATTCGCAATTTTGCCAATTCCACAAGGAAAAGGTCCATTTGACTGAGGAATGCAAGGCCCTTCGTGCGCTGATAGATAAGTTGCTTGCCGAGGGCAAGATTGACCTGACCAAGAAGGATTCTCCTTCCTCGTCGAAGCCATCCACCTCGAAGGGCAAAGAGGTAGCTGAGGCTTATTAGGAGTGCGTGGATGTAGAGGACGAAGGCCGTCTGGGGCCGATCAACGTCCCGGTAGAGTGCTTTGATGCAAATGATGAGGGGATTCTGGGACACCTCTTCTTCATCCATGGTGGAGCTGGGACCGAGTCCACCCGGAAATCGTCAATTTCAAGGGTCACCCAGGCAGAGGTGGCCTCTTCTTCCGTTGCTCCTCCGAGGGAAGTCGTCACCTTTGGTCCAGAAGATCTTCCTCGAACAGCCAATCCATTTGATGATGCAGTCGTAATCCAGGCTGGTATTGGGGACTTCACAGTGGACAGAATTCTTGTTGACACGGGCAGTTCGGTTAACCTCCTCTTTAAGTCTACTTTTTAGGCCCTGAGGACCGGAAAGCCTCTGCTTTCCACTGAGGGGACACTCTATGGTTTCTCATGAGAGAGGAAAGAAGTGGAGGGCAGCGTCACCTTGCCAGTGAAGCTTGGAGGGGCAACAAAGCAGATACAGTTCATAGTAGTCGACGCCCCCAGCAGCTACCATGCCATCTTCGGCAGGCCCCTGTTGAACAAGTATCGAGCAGTGATTTCCACTTACCACCTAGCCATCAAGTTCTTCGCCGATGGGAGGATGTGCCGGGTCCGTAGTGACCCAAGGAGAGCAAGGGAGTGCTACGTCCGCACTGTCAACATGGTTGAAGCCAGCCCTTCCCTTGCTCCAACAGAAGCTGCAGAAGCCTCTCCCAGTTCGAAAGTTGCTGCTGATGAAGGTGCTCACCTGGAACCTGCCCAGGTGACGCAAGGAGTCCCCATTGCTGAGGGGGAGGAGAGGAAACTCTCCATCAACTCGGAGCTACCTGAAGATCAGAAGGCTGAGTTGATTTCCTGCCTGCTAGAGAACCTGGATGTCTTTGCCTGGTCAGTAGAAGACATGCCGGGGGTGGATCCTGATGTACCTTGCCACGACCTGAATGTTGATCCCAGCTGCAAGCCCATCCAACAGAAGAAGAGGGACGTGGCAACAAAGCTTGCAGAACCAATAAGGGAGGAGGTTGTGAAGCTCCTCAAGGCGAATTTTATTAAAGAAGTGCAATATCCCACCTGGATTTCAAATGTTGTAATGGTTAAAAAACCAGGGGGAAAGTGGCGAATGTGTGTAGACTTTACTAAACTTAATAAAGCATGTCCTAAAGATTGCTACCCCTTGCCTCGGATAGATTCTTTAGTTTATTCCGCGGTAGGGTACTCTTACATGAGTTTTTTAGATGCGTTTTCTGGTTATCATCAGATAAGAATGCATAAGCCCGACGTTCCTCACACGTCGTTCATTACTAACGATGGATGTTATTGCTACCTTGTGATGCCCTTTGGGCTTAAGAATGCTGGCGCAACCTATCAACGGATGATGGACCGTATGTTTAACCATCAGAAAGGGAGAAACCTAGAAGTGTATGTAGACGATCTCTTGATTAAGAGTAAATCGTTTTCGCTGCACTTGCTAGATCTAGCAGAGACGTTCGCTACTCTGCGTAGATACAAGATGAAGCTCAATCCTTTGAAGTGTACTTTTGGAGCGAGTAAGGGGAAGTTTCTTGGTCATCTCCTTACTCCGGAGGGACTTGCCCCCAATCCTGACAAGGTAAAAACTATTCTTGAAATGCCTACCCCTCGTTCACCGAAGGAAGTTCAGCAGTTAGGGGGAAGGCTAGCAGGTCTTGCAAGATTTCTCTCTCGGGTTGGAGATAGGAGTGCCCCCTTCTTTAAGACCCTCCGTCGTGCTTCCAAGTTTGAGTGGACAGAAGAGTGCTCCCAGGCTTTTGAACAGTTAAAGATGCAGCTTACCTCATCGCCTCTGCTTCAGAGCCCCCGCCCAGGAGAGGTTCTTTTCTTGTACCTAGGGGTTGGCCCTAAGGCCGTCAGCTCCGTTCTTATTCGGGAAGAAGGCAGAAAGCAATTCCCAATCTACTATGTCAGCCATATTCTGAAGAGTACAGAGACGCGGTATCCGATCCTGGAGATGTTAGCCTTGGCACTGGTCATGTCAGCTCGCAGGCTTCGCCCGTACTTCCAAGCACATTCAATTCAAGTCATCACCGATCAACCTTTGAAGGGTGTGTTGGAAAAGCCCGAGCATTCCGGCAGACTAGCTAAGTGGGCAATAGAGCTAAGTGAATTTGAAATTTCTTATGTGCCCAAGACAGCCATTAAAGCTCAAGTCCTAGTAGATTTTCTGATCGACATGCCAGAGTCCAGTTCTGATCAAGCAGAAAGGTCACCTTTGGCTTGGACCATCTATGTTGATGGTGCCTCAGGCAGAAGTTCTTCTGGAGCAGGAGTGGTTCTCATCAATCCAAACGGAGTCAAATTGGAGCAGGCCATCAAGTTTTACTTTCCAGTAACCAACAACCAGGCCGAATATGAATCTCTGCTAGCAGGCTTGAGGCTCGCAAGGGAATTAGGAATCGATCATGTTCACATCAAAACCGATTCTCTGGTAATGGCGTCGCAAGTCCTCGGCAACTTCGAAGCAAGGGAGCCAGTCTTGAAAAAATACCTAGCTCTTGTGAAAATAGAAGTCGGAAGGTTTAAAAGCTTCACCATCGAGCATATCCCCAGAACAGAGAATGAGGAGGCCGATTTTCTCTCTAAGCATGGGATGCCTTCAGGAGGCACGACTTCTGAGCTCTTCTGCCCGGCAGTAGTGGAAGGAGATCTGATGCAAGTAGATCAACGCGCCTCTTGGATGGACCCATTCATCTTATATCTGTCAACAGGAAATTATCATCATACAGTTAGAGACAAGAAAAAGTTCAGAATAAAAGCAGCTCACTACTTCCTAGTGGCGGGAATCCTTTATAGAAAGACCTTCCTCTCAACCATGGCCCGGTGTGTTTCAGAAGAGAAGCTCACACTGTTTTGCAAGAGGTTCACTCAGGAGAGTGTGGAAGCCACTCTGGAGCAAGAACTCTTGAAAAACGAGTCCTGCGACAAGGGTATTTCTGGCCCACAATGAAGAAAGACTCAGAGATCTGCGCCAGAAGGTGTGTTCAATGCCAGAAGTTTGCTCCACTTCAGCACCAAGCAGCTCAGTCCTTCAGGTCGATTGCAACTCCTTGGCCCTTTGCGGTTTGGGGAATGGATCTCATTGGTCCTTTTCCCTTGGCAAGCGGGCAACGGCGTTTTATCATCGTAATGATCGACTACTTCAGCAAGTGGATCGAAGCCAAGGCTTTGGCTAAGACAACTACTCAGATCGTCAAGAACTTCATTTGGGGAGAAATTGTCTGCCGGCACGGGATACCAATGGCAATAATCACTGACAATGAGCCACAATTCAACAACTCAGAGATGATAGATTTTTGCATGCAGATCGGAACAGAGCTGCGTTTTGCATCAGTTCATCATCCCAGAAGCAATGGCCAGGTGGAAGCTGCCAACAAGCAGATCCTCAACTTGCTCAAAAAGAAAGTGCAGAATCTCAAGGGCAGTTGGGCTGATCAGCTCCCATCAGTCCTCTGGTCCCTTAGGACAACGCCATCATCCGCAACCGGGGAGACTCCATTCAAACTCTCTCATGGCTCAGAGGCACTCATCCCGATTGAGTTTGAAGTCCCATCACCCAGAGTGCTGCTTGCAAGAGAAGGTGTTGATGATTGGGCTGAGTTGAATAATGAGGAGATGAGGTTCAGCTTGGAACACATCGAGGAGGTCAGAGATCAAGCAGCCATAAGGCAGGAAGAGGTCAAAAGGAGGATGGCCCGTTACTTCGATCAGAATGTAAGGATCAAACACTTCCAAGTGGGAGATCTAGTTCTAAAGAAGGTTGATGCTGCTGCACGAGCTGGTTCAGTTGGAAAGCTTAATCCAAATTGGGCCGGCCCTTTTGTCGTCAAAGAAGAATTAAAAAGCGGCGCTTATCGCTTGCAGACATACGAAGGAGAGGATATACCGCACACTTGGAGCGGGGATGATCTCAAGCGGTTCTATTCTTAAACCTCCTTTTTCTACTTTGTGTATCCTCTTCAAGAACTATTATGAATAGAAACTGCTTGCTAACACTTCTTCGAGTGTTTTGTTGTAATCATAACAGATGAAACGCTCAGAAAGATTCAAAAAACGGTTCTGCACCTAAACTCTCTTTCTTCTTTCTTATGTTTGCTTTGCAAATATGTTTTATGATCCATACTAACACCTTTTTCTAGTGTTTTCTCTCTCTCCCAAAGACCTATAACGGTTCCCTGATACCAGGAGACATCGTCGAGTTCAGCTAGACCTCCCCTAGAGCCGTTGTCATTAGCGTAACACCACGAAGACCACGTGTTGCGAGGAGATTTCGCACCGTGTAGTGGGAGCTTGCAGGCTCTAGCGCGGTTGGATTCTAGACTTCGGATCCCGGCAGGTACCTGACCCCACCTTTGCATTATGGAGGGCAAGGTGGGTGTAAAGCTCTACCACGCCGCTTTAGGGATATTGTTACAACTTCGATGATCACATGAGGAAAGTATGCCGTTCCGGCTCACCTGCCCGTTGGTCATCTTAGCTTGTAACTCTCGAACACTCCATGGTACCCTCAAGCAGTGCCTGCAGGAGACCACAGGTTAGACTGTACTCCAGGCAAGAGGGCAGGGAACCGTCCGCCAAGTGAGCATCTTGCTTTTTGCAGGAAATAGTGCGGACTGGTTTTCTCTGTCCGCTCAGTCCGCCAATTTGGGTTGATCTTATAGCTTGTAGCCCGGTGAGGAAAGTATGCCGCCCAGGCTCACCTGCCCACCTGGTCGCGAGTTATGGGTCATTTCTATCTTTAGCGGACTGATTTTTTCTCTATCCGCAGAGTTCACCTATTTGGGTTGATCTTATAGCTTGTAGCCCGGTGAGGAAAGTATGCCGCCTAGGCTCACCTGCCCACCTGGTCGCGAGTTATGGGTCATTTCTATCTTTAGCGGACTGATTTTCTCTATCCGATCAGTCCGCCGACTTGGGTTGATCTTATAGCTTGTAGCCCGGTGAGGAAAGTATGCCGCCCAGGCTCACCTGCCCGCCTGGTCGCAAGCTATAGATCATTTCTATTATGAGCGGATTGGTTTTTTGTATCCGCTCAGTCCGCAGGGTACATATTTAAGTTTATATTCCTGTTATAAGCGGATTGGTCTTCTATATCCGCTCAGTTCGCAGAATGATTTTTATGTTATATGTTTGATCACTTCTATTTTGAACGGATTGGTTTTCTGTATCCGCTCAGTCCGCAGAATGATTCTCGCATTATTTGATAAGTTAATAATCAATGTGCTTTTATATTATGTGCGGTCTGGCTTGCGGACTACAGCTATAACTCAAGTACCCCAGGCATTGTTATCAGCTGGCTGTTCTCTGAGGCGGATACTGAATGAGTTGATGTCTAATTCTTTAATCAGCAAGATTCGTTAAATGATGTGATGAGCGGACCGTAACTTAAACTCAACAGGGTCCACCTGACAAAATTCTTCTTTATGCTGTGATTAATCAACGCATCGTGCGGACTGCTAAGTATCGGTGCGGTGAGCGTGGAAAAAAGAGCATTGCAGGAAGCACACATGCCAAAAAATATCCTTTTCTATTTCATCAAAAAATTGTTTACATCGTTCTATATGTTCGGCGGACTGCAATCTTGCGTCCGCCACTTTTACAAAAAACAATATATATATATATATGTACATTGATCAATCAGTCCTCTGTCTCTTCTCGGGAGGTGCAGGGCTGTCACCGATGATGTCGACTTCTGGAGAGTAGCCCCCCGAGCCGCTCCCGCTGCTACCTGATCCTGTACTATTGGCGGACCCGCTATGCGAGCTCCCAGTAGCAGAGGAAGATGCAGAGGTGTCGGACTCGGCGGACAGCTCCTCTCCTCGTCGGCTCGATGCAGCATCGTCCTCATTTTCCCTGGCACCATGCTCTTCGCCCGGCGAGCCTCCTTCTTTTTCTTCTTCTTCTTCTTCTTCTTCTTCTTCGTCGTCTTCTTCTTCCTCATCTTCACCTTCCTCAATGACATCCTTTCCTTTTCTAGCTCTCTCCATCGCTGCGACCTGAGGGGCCAGCTCAGGGAAGATCTCCAGAAATGGGACGCCGACCACTCCCTCCTTCATGAGGCCATCGCGGGCAAGTCGCTCAACAGCGACCTCGACAGTCTCCATCACAAAAGGGAGCGTGGCGGCCTGGAATTTATTGTTCTCCAAGTCGTAGGCGACCTGCGAAAAACAAAATTACAAACATCAGACAGATCGCGGCGGATAGAAATTTAAGACCGCGGCAAATTCAACTCACCCCCAGCTCCTCTCTTTGCCGAGCATTCCTTTCTCCCAGCCGCGCGTTCCTTTCCCTTAGCACCTTGTTATCCTTCTGAAGTTGTTCATTCTGCCTCAGCAGGTCCCTGGCCAAAGTAGCGACATAGTGGTTTGTTACCGCGCTGTTCGCAGAAGCCTGGGAGGCCAGCAGAGGGAGGTCGGCGGCGGACACTTTCTTGAGGTCGCTCATATTGCGCTTTCCATACAGCGCGGAGATCACGATATGCGCGTGGCGTGATATCCGCGGACTCTTCCACGAAGGAAGCGCGGTGGATAGGCGGACGTGTTTGTTTTTGCTGTGCCAATGGACCATGGGGTTCCCCCTGAGGTCCTTCTGGCTGATACCGAACCCGCTCATTGAGAAACTTTCTGAGGAAGAGTAGTCCGCTGCGGGATCCCCTTCCTCCTTCCTCTTTCTGGCAACTGCTTCCTTCTTCTCCCTTTGTGTAGGAGTGAAGCCACTGGGCGTCTGCGGCAAGTTGGCGGGCACCGCCAAGGTCGCTGCAAAAAGAGAACCAGAGTTAACGACATGGTCGCGGCGGATACAAAAGCTGAGTCCGCTAAACTACTTACTGTCCTCAGGCATAACATCCGCCAAGTTTGCCAGCAGCGGAAGGTAGTATTCGATATCAAGCCTGGCATTCGCTAAGAACTCGACGATTGCAGACTCCAGGTCGTCCAGCTGCACATTTTTAAAGACGGAGTCCGCGCGCACCTGCGGATACGTGTGCTCGAACCCAAGGTCGCCCTCAAAAATTAGGAACCTTGCGGTCCAGTTGTGGATCTTGTTTGGAAGACCCACTACCTTCATCCCCCTGCAGTAGAAGTAGATTACTCCCTTATAAGGGCGGCCTCCGGAGGCAGTTATGGAGCGGACGAAGAATATTTTGCGGAAGATGTTCATTGAGAAAGCAATCTTTTCAGATCGCAAATAAGAGATGTAGCTGCAGATCGCGGCAAGGGTATTCGGCGCGAGCTGGCCAGGGACCATCCCATAGTGCTCAAAGATTGCAGCAAGCTCCCATAGGAGCGGGAACCTGAATCCGCTATCGAAATGATCAACGGGAATGGCGATCTGGGTCGCCGTCGAAAAGTTCAACCTTTCCTGATGGGCGGGTAGGCGGACAAGTATGTTTGAGTCCGCCATTTTCTTTTCAACGAAGGCAGCCAGGTCAGCCTCTGTCAAAGTACATTTTCGGTGATCGGCAGAATGGAAGGCGACTGCAGCATCAGTGCGCGCGGACACCATGTTGCAGGCCGCAGGATTCCGTTTACTTCAGTAATTTCCTACATAGAGAAAGCAGAAGGCAGTATTTATAGATAAAGATTCTGACAGCTTTTTGGTCAGTCCGCGAAGGTCGCATATTCAATCCGCACAGACCGCAAAGAATTAAAAAGCAGCCAAACAAATAACGCGGATACAAAGGCAAATTAACATTCCAAGGGAAATTCAGAGCCAAGTTGTGGCCGGTGCAGTTTCCTATCCGCCCAGGTCGCGTATTTTCCCACCTGCAGGTTAACAAGAAGCGGACACAGCGCTAGTCCGCACAGTCCGCCACAGATCATGCCAAGGATAAAGCAACATAAAATTGCGGATTTATAATCTGAGTCCGCATAGATCGCAATAAAAGTTCAATCACACATCACACAGCATTGTTTGAAGCGCAATTATACAGACGATTATACAAATTAAACAAGAATCAGAATCACCGCGGACTCAGCGGTCCCTATTTTTAGTTCGCGTAGGCTTCTCCGTCCTATCCTGGCATAGATGAGCCGCCTGATCGCTTATCTGAAGAATATCGCTGTACACACGGCAGAGGTGGTGGTGGATAACATTGATGGTCCGGTGCATGTGGGCGGCTTCCCGGTCCACCCGGCTGAGAGGCACCATTGGCTCCGCTGTCGGCCTCTGCTCTTCATCCGCGGGCTGTTGAGCACCTGCCGATGCAGCGATCTCCGGAGGAGCGCGATCTGATACTCGCGGCCTCCGGTCAGCGACCTCTGCGGCCCGCTTCCCCTTCTCCTCACGCACTGACGCTAAGTGCTTGCCCTTATAGTAGCGGACGTCATCCGCAAGCCTTTTCTTCTCCCTATCAGATCTCTCCAGCGCCCTGGAGATGCTAGTGATCTGGTCCTTCAGAGCCATCTCGCGCTCAGCGGATTCTTTTTCGCGCGCCGCGGACGCATGCTCACGCTCCTTTGCTTTCTCTAACTCTCCTTTCATGCATTCCATTTCAGATTGGAATTTCTGCTCTAACTCTTTTATGATGTTCAGGAGGGACGACACATCCGCCGCGGTTTCCATAGGGGAGATCGCGTCAGCACCAGTGTTCGGCGTGGCCGTGATCTCGCCACTCTCGGTAGAGTCCGGCGGCGACTTCCCACCTGCAACAAGCAAAGTCAACTTCACATTCAAATGCAGTTTGCGGCGGACACAAAGAAAAGGAGGAAAGATCACTTTGAGACATGGCAGCAGCAAGTTGCCGACTATCGAAGATAATTGGACGCCTTGCCCGCTCCGGGTCAAAGGCGCTTAACCGCTTCTTCCATTCGCGGTGGACCTTTGCTCTTTTCTCGGCAGCCGCGCTTCTTGAGACCACAATGTCATCCGTCTCGGTGATGATTCTGACAGGTCTTGACGTCCGCGGCGGCGACCTGTAAAGCCACTTGCGCTGAAAATATTTAGGTGCCGGTTGAAGTTTACCTGACCGCAGCAGCTCCGCGGCAACCCGCAGGTCCTCAGCGGCTTTGTCCGCCGCGGCCTGCTTCGAGGCCGCCCCAACCGCAGCAACATGAGCGACGATTTGCTTCTTTTGCTCCTCGATCTTCTCCTTCAGTCTCACTCTCTCCTCTTCCTCCGCAGCGGACAAGGAAGGGAGTTCACCGCCCTTATCTCCAGTAGTCTCCACCTCATTCTGCTGCAGTACAACCAGCAAGGAGTCCTGGATTAAGTCAAGTTGATCGACGTCTATGGAATCAAATATCTCATCCGTGGAAAGACTGACCGTTGAAAGGGAGTTGTCTCCCCGAATTTGGGCCTCCGGCGTTACCAGGTCGCCGTCTGGGACTTCTTTGTCGCGCGGCCTGTGTTGCAAGTCCGCTTCCCCAGTCCGCTTGGAGATATTCTTCTCCTTCATTGCGCGGAGCTTCTTCTCAACCCGCTCGGCGACGGTCGCTCCGTCCCTCTTCCTCATCTTCCTCTTGGCTGTCTTCTCAGCAGCATCCGCGGCGGACCCCCCTAAATCGGGCTGGTCAGCACGGACAGGTTCAGGATTCACAGCAGACAATGCCTTTGAGGGCGCGTCGTCCTCTACCTCAGTCCGCCGGTCTTCTTCGTCCAAGTCAACGATTTGCACCGAGGCATTAGGGGAAGATATGTCAGTCTCCATGTGTTCGCCAGCAGTGTCCGCCAAGGTCGCGGTTTTCTGAGAAGGGGCGTAGTCCGACAAAGTTGCCATCTTCTCACTCCTCAATGGTTCGGCGTCGACTACGGCATTCCCGCGAGCAGACACATCGACATGGCAGACTGCTTTCTCCGCAGTCTTCTGGCTCTGGGAACTCTCTCCTGTAGAGCGGACAGGATCTTTTCTTGTCGACCTCTTTACAATCTTTTTGGTCTTCATAGGCGTTGTCAGCTCCAGGTCGCCTTTTGCAGTAACGCTAGATAAGAAAGCTCCAAGCCTAGCCATGCCGGACTGGAAGGTGGAGACCGCAAGTGGTGAATAGCGCCCCGTGTCGATCGAGATTCTCAGCAGATCCAGACCCTCCAGCGATATTTATAGCGTTGGCGGCGTTTTCGAGGTTTGCGGACTCGGCGGTTAAGAGAACATTTTCGAAGTTTTCTGGAAACTTAAAAATGTGCGGGGATTATGTTAACCCCTCAGTCCGCAACATACTGCAAGTTTCCAAAGCCCCCCTTTCAGCAGGCGCGGACGAGATTTGTCAGTCCGCCCAGTCCGGCATTAACACTAGTCGGGCGCCGTGGTACTCCAGCAGCGGACGCAAGGACCTGTCCGCTCAGTCCGCCGGCGCTTTGGGTATCAGGTTCTCCAGCGGCGGACGCAGTATCTCGTCCGCCCAGGCCGCCGCCCTCTAGTGGGCGCGCCCAGCAGCAGTGGAAGCTCCAGCTCGCGAGCCCAGTCCGCCACTTCTGTGCGGACTGGCGTGTTCTTTCTTTTTGCTTCCCGTCACCGCTGCCCGCTTCTCCTGTACACCGGGCAGCCGGTTATTTTAGCCCTGCCCGTTTGGGCAGGCCCCCTATCATATAAATAGGGGGGAGGTGGTGCACTCAAGGCACGCTGACTCGGACCAGGAGCCTACTTGTTACAGGCTGCGGACTCGAATCCTGTGCCTTGCGGACTCCCCCTTGCTCTGCTTCCCTCAGTCTTTTCCTTTCACTTGTAACTAAACCCTTCTTCAATCAAGAGAAAGCCCGTCGCAAGAGAGGCATTCAGGCCGCGACGGGCGAAGTCTGTTGTTGCCGTGGTTCACGGCCCTGCTCTTCTTTCAGCCCTCATCCGCTTAGTAGATCGCTACTCGCAGACTCCCTTTTTCCCCCGGTGTTCGAACAGTTAGCTGGTTGTGCTCGACCTCCCTTGTGTTTTCGTGCATCAACAAAGGAAGTCATTTATGACAGGGCAACGGCTATCTTGACAGTGGATCATATCTATTCAGACAAAAAGTAATAAAAGATAAGATTTTTCATTATTCATATAGAAGAAGAACAAGAAGTTAAAAAAAAAATTTTCTCTACGACAACAGCTCTCACAACAACAATTACAGAAGAGAAAGAGAAAGAGTTGCAAACATTCTCAGTCTCAAAGATTCATACAAGAACACCATCACCAAAGGAGATCAACAAACTGAAATCTTCAGATCTCTTTTGATTTAAGTGTTCAAGGTCTTCATCATTCAAGACTCCAGACACCTCACATTTCAGCTATTGCTGAAATCATCATTTGCTGGAGATCAATTTTCTGAAGGCCTATCACCTTACTTCAAAGCTTCACTTCCTGAACAACTACAGATCTCAGGGGGAGCTTTGACAACATCCACTATCTTCTCACTGACTGTTGACAGAGAAGATCATCTCTTCCCCCCCCCCCCCCTCCCCTCTCTCTCTCTGCTGTAAAGAGTTTTTCAAACTCCCTTCAAAAGTTTGTGATTGGTTTTTGAGCACCTTATCAAAAGCTCATTGGTGGCAAGACACCTGATCAAAAAATCTGGTTTGGTTTTTGAGCACCTTATCAAAAGCTCATTAGTGCCCAGGACACCTGATCAACTCATCCTGCAGTGGATTCCTACCTAGGGTGGTAGAAGAGTGGATGTACCCAGGTTGATTGGGGAACCACTATAGCTCCTTGTGCCATCTGGTTGTTACTTTCTTTTTGCTTCTGACTGTGGTTTGTGACTAGGTTGCTCTGTGATTAGATAGTTGCTGTGTTTAGATTTACTTTATATTATTTGCTTCCCTGTTCACATAAGAATACAACAACTGTTTTAAAAAGTTTTTAGCAAGCACCATACTCTATTCACCCCCCTCTAGAGTATATCAGATCTAACTTGCACTTTCAGCAATCTCGTGAGCATTTTAGTCTTTCTAACCACTGTCTAAAGCTCCCGATTATGCCAACGGCCAGTCCCCCTTTCGGGTCTCTCGCATCGAACCACATAGCCCAGGTCTGATTCCACTTGACCGTTGCTCACAACGCGTAGTACACCTTAAGACGTACGCACGAGCTAAGGATCCTGACATTTCCAAACAATCACATAACCTAGTTATGTTCAAGGCCGATTCCTAGACCACCAAGTTAGCAGAACAACGATTCTGCACAGTTTTCCGGGTGCGCCTTGGAGTTAATCCCCAAGGATCACTGCTACAATCTACCGCGTAGAAACCCGAAAACCCAAAGCACGGATTCTTCTCCGGCAAACCATAACAAATGCAACATGTCCATGTAGGCTTCACACATAATGTCTATGTTCGTACTTCAATTTCGGACTCTATATGCAACACAAGGGGGACTATTCCCATCAAACCCAGGGAACACTGCACACTCGCCGCACACTCGCGGGAGCGGGTTTCCCTATGCAAAAAGGAAGAGAGCTTCACATGCTCATGTAGAGAATCATTACCCTTGTAGTACTCTTTTGCGCCATTGAAAATTACATGGATAGAAATCTTCGTAACGAGATTTCCTCCACGGATCCGCTCTCGGTTCTCTGAACGGTGCTCCGATGCTCCGCTGGCGGCCGGAATCCTCGTCCTTCTTCCTCCTCTCTCTAACTCATTGAAAGAGAGTGCTTAAGAGAAAAATGAGGAATTGATCCTCTATTTCCCACCTTAATAGAGCAGGAACTCATCTGGGCCGTCAGATCTTAATTAAAGAAAACGAACGGCTCAGATTCGCTCAAAAATCCCCAAAATTGGGCCGAACATAGATAGGCACACGACCGTGTCCCATGTCGTGTACCTCGATCCAAACACGATCGTCGAACACAGAGACTCACACGGGCTCAGACACACCCGTGTCGCAATCGACATGCCCGTGTCGGGATTCTGACATGCCCGTGTCCTGGGACTGTGTCACAGAAAATCGCCACGCCAACTGACATGACTCTTGGGAACACGGGTACTGACACGGGTAGGCACACGCCCGTGTCATATGACACTCCCGTGTCACTCTGCCATGTTTCCTGGCGTGTCCTTCTCTGGACACAGCCGAGCAACAGAGGGCTCCACACGGCCTTGGACACGCCCGTGTCCTAGGCCGTGTACCCCTATACAGGCACCAAAAATATTTCCTGGGACGCGACCAGCTTGATACCGATTTTCGAGGCATTACAAGATAAGACCCGTCCGCTGAGTTCGCATGGACTTAGCCGGATTCCAAGAAAACCCGCCAGGAGCAAAAACAAAGATGTTCACCATTAGGCGAACCCACCCCAGTCCGCCCACACTATGCGAACAAGGCACCAGCCCGCATAGCCCGCAAACACCACACAAAGACAACTACCTTTACTGTGATAGTCCGCACACAATATGCGGACAAGGAGGCAGTCCGTATAGCTCGAGAACAAATACAGCATCCGCCAAGAGTGCACGAACAACAGGCAGTCCGCCCGGTCAACAGCGGACTCGGCGGAAACCGCGGACACACTGTACTTGTCACTGAATGTGACCAAGTATAGAAAACCTCCAATAACAAACACGAGCTCGGCGGACACGGCCCAGTCCGCCTGTCCCCCAGGCAGATCGCCAATCATTCCAACAGAAGATAGAGCCTGCAAGCCCTACTACCACAGCTGTCAAGACAATGACCAACTGCCGGACTTCGACACTAGTCAGCGCAGTCCTCCACAGCAGCTAACGCCCGCTGCACCACCAGAGCACGACAAAGGCCATAGCCAAACTCCAAGGCCAGTCCCCAGCAACGAACACCGCCGACTCAACCAGTCCGCAAAGCCTCCCGCGGATAGAAATCCCAATCCGCCAGTTAACACAAGCTTGCAAAACTACAAGGCCGCAGATCAACTAAGCACTGCCAACAGCCCGCAAACCGCAGTCCGCGCAGTCCGCTTCGCTAGAAGCCCGATTTCCTTGGCCATAGGTCAACCAAGCCGCACAATAGCCCGCCCAAGGCCGCACAAGAGGCCGCACAGGCCGCTCCTCAACAACAGCCAAGCCACCAAGACAGCGAAGGTCACTCAGGCCGCGACCAGCAGTCCGCCCAGGATGCGGACTCAGACCGCTCAGGCCACACAGTCCGCCGGCCTGCCCATCACCCACTTCCACTTCACAAATTTCAACAGTAATATGACATTGTACGCTCGACGACTGCGTTCGGATTAGGGTTGGCCATAACTACGATAGATGGTTCACCAATAGATTCTTCGAGGTCTAAAGAAGGAATTCAGCGTTGAAATCGAAGGGAGCGTTCGATCTCAGGGTCAAAATCAAAATCTTCAGACTCGGAGGGTTTTCCACGGGTCATACACCCTAAAACAAATTAAAACGAAAGAAACTTTCTTTTTGATTTTTTTTATTTTTGATTGTTTTTTTTTTATTTTTGAAAATAAGTAAAAGTAATAGACTCCGGAATTCGAAATAACAACTCAAACTCCACGGAAACTGCTCCAAAACTTGATGGCCCGCAAACAGACTCTTGTTTAAGTGGTTGGTTCGATGAGTCGAACGGTGCGGGCTTGCTAAAAAGCGAGCTTTTAACGAAAGGAGGCAAGTGCACCTATTCCATGTAGTACTCGATATTCGGGGGAATACCGAGGTCGTATTATTCTCGGCGTGGGTTTAATTATCCCTACTGCTCCAAGAGTAACTATTATTTTACCGAAAATTCGTTGGGGATTTCAATTAACTAAGAGGGAAAAATAAAAGAAGAGCGAAAACGATTTAGAAAATTCGATGAAGGGTTAACACTGGGCACTGAATCAGATTAAGACTAAAATAACTTTTAATAATTATTGAACTTAGTTTTCAAATTAATAAAAGGTAATTTGGCCGTGGAGGTTCCATAAATATGAGCGCACTTATCTCTAGGAATATTGCTCACCTGAACGGTAAGACGATTTGACCAAAAGTTAGTCCGACGAAGGATTCCTCTTAACGCCCGCTTCTAGCTAAGAACCCCGCTATTGAGTGGGGAACCCAATCCGGAAGAATTACGCTTGTCCTATCTCGAGGGTATGCACGCAACTCTCTTTACCCAGGGGTGATCTATCCATGCGCACGGCCTATCAGCTAGCTAGCATATGGATAACGGAAATAGGGCCCACACATCGATATGTGGTCCTACGCGTCGTTAACTCGGGGTAATCCTTAAGTTCTAAAATTAAAGTGAAAATAAAGAACTTTAATTATTTCAAATCATTTTATATGTCCCAATGCTCTTCGATGTTGAGGCTAATGATGATTAACCAATCATCGGTATGGGGACGACTTTATAATTTGATGAGGCGTGAGTTCGTAACTAAGCGCTAAAGGGTTATAAGAAGAAGACTGAGGGCCCGCAAACATACTCTTATGTGGGTAGTTGGTTCGATGAGTCGAACGCCACGGGCCTGCTAAAGGAGTCAAGTGCACCTATCGTAAGTAGGACTTGATATTCCGGGAATACCGAGATCGTTTTATTCTCGGGACTGGTTGATTATTCCTACTCCTCCAGGAGGACTATTATTTTACTGAAAGTAAGGTGGAGATTTTAATTAACTAAAGACAGAAAAAATAAAAGAGCGAAAAATGATTTAGAAAAATTCGATGAAGGGTTAACGCGCGGCACCGAATCAGATTAAGACTAAAATAACTTTTAATAATTATTGAACTTAGATTTCAAATTAATAAAAGGCAACTTGGTCGTGGAGGTTCCACAGATATGAGCTCACCTAGCTATAGAGATATCGCTCACCTGAATGCTAAGACTATAAAACCGAACGTTAGTCTGATGAAGGATTCTTCTTAACACCCGCTTTACGCTAAGATCCCCGCTATTGGGTGGGGAACCCACTCTGAAAGAATTACGCTTGTCCTTTCTCGAGGGTATGCACAGAACTCTCTTTACCAAGGGGTGATCTGTCCATACGCACGGCCTCTCGGCTAGCTAGCGTATAGATAACGAAAATAGGCCCCACATCGATATGTGGTCCTACGAGTCGTTAACCCGGGGTTAAACTTAAGTCCTAAAATTAAAGTGAAAATAAAGAACTTTAATTATTTTAAATCATTTTATATGTCCCAATGCTCTTCGATGCCGAGGCTAATAACGACTAGCCACTCATCGATATGGGGACGGCTTTATAATTTGATGAGGTGCTAGTTCGTAACTAAACGCTAAAGGATTATAAGAAGAAGACATGAAAATAACAAACATTTAGAAAGCTTAAAAAGTTAGCTAAAATGAGAACTCACACACACTTCAAATTATAAATTAAAAAAAACTATTTTACAAAAAAGGAAAATTACAAGTCCTACTCAAACGAGTAGGCGGGAAATAAGGGCGCGCCATTTAACTCTTAGCGAGTAGGTGGAAAAAAAAAGAAATTACAACTCCTACTCAAACGAGTAGACGAGAAATAAAGGCATGTCATTTAACTCTTAACGAGTGGGCGGAAATAAATGCGTGCACACACACACTATACACAAATTAAAAGAAAGCAATAAAACTATCTTCTACACACAACACACTCTACATAATTATGAAGAAAGCGATACAAATAAGGCCTGAAAATTTATCTCCTACACACACGCACTCTACATAATTGAAGAAATCATTCAATAAAGCATGAAAAATTATCTCATAAACTCACACACACAACATGAAAATTTAAAGAACAAAATGAAAACCTAACTCTTACACTCACACACACTAATAAAGAGAAAAATCAAAGTTACTTACAAATTAAAATCGCAAGATTTCTATTCCTAAAGCTTACCAAAAACACATAAAAAAACAAATAAAAAGAGAATGAGCAAAAAGTTTTTCAAAATAAAGCTAAAATCAAAGGTGCTCAAAATTAAAACTATAACTTTTTCATTCTTAAGAGTTCATAAAAGTGATAAAAAAGTGAAAAGAAAATGAAAAGAACAAAATATGTTTTACAATCCTAAAACAAAGCTAAGTAAAAAAAACAATATCACTTTCCAGCCTCTTTATAAATTCATAAGAATGAAATTTAAAAACTCTAAAAAGGGACACGGTGAGAAAGAGAAAAGCTAAACATACTACATTTCATTTGAAGATAAAATCTATGATAAAACCTAAGATGAAGTCAAGTTAAAAACATAGAAAATAAACATATTACACTCATACACACACACACACTTTTCATAAAGAGAAGAACAAGGAAATACAAAGGGAAAAAATGAAAAGAAAGTGAGCACACAAGTTCATTCCAAAGCCATTTAAGAAGAGAAAAGCTAACATATTTTATTGATTAAAACGAACAATTACAAAACAAATACAAAGCTCATACAAAGTTAATACAAACATAAAGAGAGAGGAGGAGAAAGTTCTCCTTACATGGCAAAGGAATCCACAAGGGTATCCCACAAAAACACACTAAATTTTGGCTCAAAAAGGTGAACCCTTGGTCATTACAGAAATGGGCTATTTATACGAAAAAAAATTTGAAGTACACACCCTCCGACACGGGCGTATCGGGGGGGGCGTGTTTGCACTATTTGCGATATGATCTGGTGATTTGAAGGTAGCATTAACTTGCGGCGATCCACGTGGAGGTTACCCCCGTGTATATATCGACACGGGGTGTGTCGGTGGGTGTGTTTAACAGGCGGATATGGGGCGGGTTGCGTCAAAAGTCGCCGACAGCATCTTGTCGGCCAGGTGGAGGAGTCACGTGGCGGTCACGCCCTAGGTCATGGGCGTGACGACTGGAGTGTCGGGTTGCTCGACGAACGTCGAGAGCATTTCATCTAGCTGGATGCCTTGATCGTCGATCGGGAATGGCACGGACGTGTCAGGTTGGCTGACACGGGCGTGTCAGGTCAATTTTTGACCATTTTCTGAAAAATTTCAGAAATCAAATTTAAGCTATGTTAGAAATAATATTTATAAAAAGGTGCAATTTATTAAATAAAACTAACTAAAAAAGGCAAAACTAAACTAAAATATCATAATAAAAACATAGAAAAATGCGTATATTTACAACATATCAAATACCCCCATACTTAAACTTTTGTTATTCCAGAGCAAAAGTTTGAGGTGAACTTATAAGGAATAGAAGAAACTCTAAGTTTAGCTACCGCTTAATTAGCTATAAGAGAGATCTAAATAAACATACGGGGTTTGATAGTTAAGTCCTAAAATTATGTAGATGATTTAAATAGCACAAAAGTTTTGGCCAAAAGACTTCTTGATGTAGTCAAATAGAAAGCAATAATTGTAATGGTTAGGTTAACGAAAATAGTTTGCAATTATATGAACTTTAGCTTATTGGAGTTTTACTGGAAATAATGCAATTTACAAATTATGCTCTCAAAAAGATTTTTGAATTAATTCTAGAATCGTGAAATTGGCTAAGGGGGTTGATGATGGTTTATGAAGAGGGTTTGGATATTGAGGTGAGGTGATTTTTTTTTCTTGAACCTCCATTTTTTTTCTTTTTGGATTATTAGGAAAATGAAATCTTATTTTCCTAATATCATCATTTTTTTCAACTTCATAATAATAAAATTAACCCAATGTATATGTGTATGAGTAATGAATTTTATCCTCTTACTCCGTAACATATAATCTTTTTAAATTATTGGGTGCCTATGTTTACAGAACGAAATTTTATTCCCATTGACATAGGATGTTTTTAAGGATAAAAAATTTTATCATGCCAAGTAAGTCATGATAAATAAGGGGAGAAAGGAAAACTAGATTTTAATTAAAAAAATTTTGAGTGCAACCTTAATAAATTGTACGTTCCAATTTTTCAGAAAGCTAAAAGTAACATAATTGAATTCTATAATCGTTATTTTCTAACATAATACACGTGCTCCTATCAATGAAAAATTAGAAATAGTGCCTAAAACAAGTTCGCTATTTTTAACAAAGCATAATGAATTTTTTAAAACTTAACCCCGACTATTTAAATATTTCAATCAATAATTAACAAACGAATAGCAAACAAGGAATTTGTAAAATTCACATATAAATAAATTCAAAACAAAATTTTTGGATAGCAAGAAAATTAAGAATGGTATATTTGATTTATTTGTTTCAAAACATTTTTTGGATTTTTATAGTTTTTATCATCATTTTTTTGTGTTTTTAACTTATTATCTTTTTTTTGAATTTTTGTTTTGTTTTACTCAATTTTTTTGAATTTTTGACTTATTATCTTTTTTTTGTTTTTAAATTTTTATTATATACATCCGAAAAAAAGTTAAGAAATATATATTATATTTTATATTTTTTTGGAACTATTCTCTTTCTTTTCTAATATTTGGGATTTTTTTTGGTTTTTATAATTGTTTTGAATTTTTGTTTAAAAGAAAGGAAATATTTTTTTGGATTTTTTCATTTTAAAAGTTTTTGTTAATTTTTTTGAATTTTTGTTTAAAAGAAAGGAAAATGTTTTTTGGATTTTTTCATTTTAAAATTTTTTGTTTTGTCTTGTTGTTATATATTGTTTATTGGGTTTTTGAAATGCAGAAATTGTTTTTTGGATTTTTTCATTTTAAATGTTTTTGTTAATTTTTTTGAATTTTTGTTTAAAAGAAAGGAAATTTTTTTTTGGATTTTTTCATTTTAAAAGTTTTTGTTTTGCTTTGTTGTTATATATTGTTTTTTGGGTTTTTGAAATGCAGAAAATAGAAGTGAAAAAATAAAGCACGAAAATACCCTCATACATACTTAAACCCAACATTGTCCATAATGTTGCAACGTAAGTTTGCGGAACAAAAAAGAAAAGACAATATTTACAAAGAAAATAAAGAGAGGGGGGGGGGGTAGAAGCTTCCCTGAAACGCGTTCGGGGAGGCCCATCAAAAACCCTGCAGTTATTAGAAAAAGTAGCAAACATAATAAATAAAGAGCGAAAAAGATAAGCGAGGGGTGCCTCCCAGGAGCGCTTTGTTTATAGTCGTGTAGCTTGACTACTTTGGCGTGTTTATAATGTTGAGGAAAGTTATGGTTTCATTATGCTTGATCACTGGGTCGCCCGCTATATAAGACTTTAACCGATGATCGTTTACTTTAAACGAACCTTTTTCCGGGTGGGAGATGAGTACGGTCTCATATGGAAAAACTTCTTCGACTAGGAAGGGGCCGGACAAACGTGATTTTAGTTTACCCAAAAGCCAAAAAGCCTAAGACGTGAATTGTAAAGAAAGATAAGATCGCCCGGAGAAAATAATTTTGGGCACTTAATTTTTCGATCGTGATATAACTTAGAACGCTCATTATAGAACTTATTACTCTCGTAAGCGTTTGCACGCCATTCATCAAGCTCATTTAGTTGCAGTTTTCTATTCTGAGCGGCTAAGTTGGCGTCGAGGTTTAAGAGTTTTAAAGCCCAAAGAGCGTGATGCTCTTGTTCTACGGGTAAATGACACGCTTTTCCATAGACTAACCGAAATGACGTATAACCAATTGCGGTTTTGTATGTCGTACGATACTCCCACAACGCATCGTCGAGTTGAACGGACCAATCTTTGTGCGTGACTCCGTATTTAGCTAACGTCTTAGCCATAAGAGCGTTACAGAAATGCATTCCCCTATCACTAACAATTGCGTGAGGCGTGCCGACGCGAGAAAATAGTTTTTTAAGAAATACAACGACGACTCGCGTATCATTGGTGGGGAGAGCTTGCGCTTCCGCCCACCTCGATACGTAGTCGACCGCCACTAAAATATACATATTTTTGAAAGAGGAAGGTAGGGGGCCAACAAAATCTATGCCCCATAAATCGAAGACTTCGCATTGTAAAAACATGTTTTAGGGCATCTCATCACGACGAGAGATGTTACCCGACCCCTGACAACTAATCGCATGCACGCACAAAAGTGTGTGCGTCTTTGAAGAGAGTGGGCCAAAAGTAGCCCGCCTCAGCGCCTTCCGAGCGGTCCGGTTGGCTTGATAATGTCCACCGGCTGGACCCTCGGTGCATTGCTTAAGAATTTGCAAGCACTCCAAACCCGCAACGCATCTTCAGGATGCTTAGTATGCTCAGATACGAAAAAGAAATGGGTCCTCCCAAAAGAAATTTTTCAACTCAGAAAAGAATTTCTTCTTTTGATGACTTGAAAACTCTTTTGGAAGCTCCCGCGCTACTAAGTAATTTGCTAAATCTGCGAACCAAGGCGAAAATGACGAAGAATTATGAATGGCTAGGAGGCATTCCTCGGGGAATCTGTAATTTATTTCAGATTCGACGAGCGTTTCCGCACCTGGATTTTCAAAACGGCTGAGGTGGTCTGCCGCTAGATTTTCCGCGCCCCTCTTATCTAGGATCTCCAAATCAAACTCTTGTAGGAGGACAATCCACCGAAGAAGGCGGGGCTTCGCATTATTTTTAGCTAATAAATATTTAAGGGCAGAGTGATCGGTAAATACGATAACTTTAGAAAGCGTTATATACAAGCGAAACTTATCAAAAGCGAAGACGACAGCAAAGAGTTCCTTTTTCATCATCATGTAATTTACTTGTGCGGAAGTGAGTATCTTGCTAGCGTAATAAATTGGATGAAAATATTTTTCTACGCGTTGGACAAGAACGACACCTAAGGAAATATCACAAGCGTCGCACATAATGTCGAACGAAAGGGACCAATTTGGGGCCACTAAAATTGGTGAGGTGATAAGTTTTTGTTTTATTAAATTAAAGGCGGACTCGCATTCTCTACTAAAGATGAAACGTGATTCCTTTTCCAAGAGGTGAGTTAGCGGCTTTGTTATTTTTGAATAGTCTTGAATAAATTGTCTGTAAAAGCCCGCATAGCCTAAGAAACTCCTAATTGATTTTACATTTGTTGGTTGCTGAAGTTTTTCTATGATTTCTATCTTGGCCTTATCCACCTCCATCCCATTTGAAGAAACAAAATGGTCGAGGACCAAACCTCCTCGAACCATAAAGTTGCATTTTTCCCAATTTAAAACAAGACTTGTGTCCTCGCACCGTTGGAGGACACGATCTAGATTGTGAAGGCAATAGGGAAAAGAGCGTTCGAAAACAGAAAAGTCATCCATAAAGAGTTCCATAATGTCTTCTACCAGCTCCCAAAGATTGCCAACATACATCTTTGGAATGTAGCTGGCGCATTGCAGAGGCCAAATGGCATTCTTCGGTAGGCGAAGGTGCCAAACGGGCAGGTAAAAGTTGTTTTCTCTTCATCATCGGGGGAAATGGGGATTTGGAAAAACCCTGATAAACCATCAAGAAAATAATAAAATGGATGACCGGATAAACGCTCTAAAATCTGGTCCAGAAATGGGAGTGGGAAATGGTCCTTACAGGTGGCATCATTAAGTTTTCTATAATCTATGCACACTTGTCAACCCGTAACAGTACGAGTTGGGACGAGCTCGTTATGCTCATTCGCCACTACGGTTAGACCGCCCTTCTTGGGCACGACATGCACGGGACTAACCCATGCCTGTCCGAAATAGGGTAGATAATCCCCGCATCTAACAACTTAATAATCTCGGCATTAACGACGTCTTTCATGTTTGGGTTAAGACGACGCTGCTGCTGAATCGTTTTGCGGCAATTATCGTTAAGAAATTTCTTATGGGTGTAAAAGGAGGGGTTAATCCCCTTTAAGTCAGAGATTTGCCATGCAATTGCGTGGCGATGTTTAAGTAAAACTTCCAATAAATCGGAAGTCTCTGAATCACTCAAGCCCGAAGAAATAATAACCGAAAGCGTATCGCCTTTTCCCAAAAAAGCGTATTTGAGTGATTTGGGGAGGGATTTGAGGACTAGGATGGGCGGTTCTTCTTGGGAGGTTTTAATTCCTATGTCTTTCTTACCAATTGGTTTGAAAGCAAGTCTATAGTGGTATCCTCATCGCATTTAAAATTTTCGAGCACATAAATATCGTTAGTTAAAAATACAGACTCGATAACGGGAGAAGAACGATCTCCAAAAAAAGTGTCTAAAGAATAGCAGAAATCTTCGCTCGATGAAGAATTGTATATCGAGGGATTAATAGAGAAAGTAACTTGATCATCTCCTACCTAGAGGAGAAGACGACCATTACTAACATATATTAGTGCGCGGGAGGTGGCGAGAAAAGGGCGACCGAGTATTATTGGTACATCGGCGCCCTCCTCGATTTCCAAGATGACGAAGTCTTCCGAAAAGATAAACTTGTCTACTCGGATAAGGACGTCCTCCACTACCCCGATAGGGAACTTAACCGAGCGATCCGCTAATTGGATGCGCATATTCGTAGGACTAGGAGTACCCAAACCTAAACTTTGAAAGAGCGAGAATGACATCAGATTGATGCTATCCACTAAATCAGCTAAGGCGTATTTTACTAATATATTGCCAAAAAGGCACGAGATGGAAAACAGTCCCGGGTCATTTTGTTTTGTGGGCAACTTATTAGTAAGGGCCGCGGAGCATACAGCGTTGAGAGATACATGCGAAATATCCTCTAATTTATTTTTATTAAAGTAATTCTTTTAAAAATTCGCATATTTGGGCATTTGTGAGATAACCTCGCAAAAAGGAACATTAATATGAATTTGTTTTTAATAAAAAATAAAATTTTCGTATTGCGCGTCCTTACGCTCGTTATCTAATTTATGCGGATACGACAAGGCCTTGTTTAAAATAATTTTTCATTTAAAATTGGTTAAGGCGGCGTAGTCGAAGAAGGGGGAAGAGGGGTCGGAGGTGAAATATGTACCTGCGGATCGATCCATTTTGGATCGATCACCACATTTCCACTATAGAGGGTTATAACGTTGGCGTTCTCCCGAGGGTTAGGCTCCGTATTTCCCAGCAGTGCCCCGAGCGCGCGCTCGGACATCATTCTCGCAAGTTGTCCAACCCTGTTGTTTAAGTGATTTTAGCGATCCTGTGATGTGACGGATATTTGATTTGTGGACGTTATGTATTTAAAAAAAATCTCCTCCATCATGGAGGGTTTGGAAGAGGGAAGGCAAGAAATTACGACAATAGTAAAAATGCATTAATATTGGGGTATATATTAAAAATGAGGGAATCCAAATATTAGGGTATTATTCCTAAGGGGATTTATTAATACGAAA